>OZ017788.1:4927975-4981394 GCA_963969325.1 Lycopodina hypogea
AATCCATCATCCTCTGGGAAATGATGGCATCTACTAAACAGTTCTCACCAAACAGTAGATAACTTTGATTCTGACAATTTCTGAGTAGGGATTGGAGCATGATATGATTCATTCTGTTTCTGCACAACCTCACTGTGCAAACAATCACCAGTTAATTAAAACAAACAATTAACCACTACCATCTAATTAAAAACCAACAGGAAATTACCACTGTCTATTAATAAAAAGAGGAATAAGAAGTGTGGGGTTATTTCACACACTAAACCACATTATCTGAGTGAATTCTAGAAATGAGAACAAATGTGCCAAAATTATTTTACTCACTGCCTAAATAAAAAAAATAAAAAAAATTAAATAAAAGTACTCAAGTCACCTTTCAGTCTCGCTAGCGGACCCTTTATCTTAATCAGGTAAGGTAAGGGATCAGCTAGCGAGACTAAGTTATCCTTATGGCTACTCCAGCTCCAGTTTCAGCGGATAGAGTGAATTTAGGCTGTGATGGGAGCAAGCTTGGACAAGAAGTGACCTATCCTCCTTCATTGGATGCAAATATTTCTGCTGGTATTGCGGATGTGGAAGATCCTTTGTGTGGTCTTAGTGAAAGATGTGTTCCAACTGTATGCATTCCCTCACCAAAATCACGTAATGAAGACTCTGGATCAAGGGATGTATTGGCAGCACCACATCAACACTCCAGATCACATGATAAACCAGATGACTTGCCAGCAGCTACATCCCCATCATGTGATGTGTCACGATTAACAAGATTGCCAGAGGGATTTTCAAGAGGTTCAGAAAAGGATGATGAGCAGACTCTGTTCAGGACAAACACCATCCCTGAAGGTATGACCCGTAAACAATGGAAGCTTGCTGGGAAGAAACAAAGGCAGGAAGAAATCAAGTAAGTGTAGAAGGGTCGATTTATGGATGGTAACACGCATTACTGTCACTACAGCATACATGCTAGGAGCCTTCTACAACTAGACTTGCTTTAAAACAGCTTCCAACTATGATGTGCATCAATTAAATTTGTGCCTTTGGAATTTCCTATTTTCTGTATTTGAAGTACCACAAAATATTTCCACCTTTATGTGGCTCTTAATTACATGAAAAATATGTCCAATATGCGGCATGCTATAAAGTGAGAGTAGTCTGCCTTTTTATGTGTCTGCGATTTACGCTAGAACAGTTGAAGTTAGACCAATAAACCCATATATATTTAGAATCTGTGTCACCAGGGGAATATCATGAGCATGTCTATATGGCCACACACCCTTTTGTATTTAAAAAAAAAGAGCCAGAAATGGTGCATTTGCCAGAAAAAATATTAGAGCTAGACCCACAAACCCATGTATATTTAGGATCAGTGTCACCAGGTGAACGTCATTAGCATATCTATGTGGCCACACCTCTTCCTCTGTGTGTAAGGCTAAAAATGTCAAAATGGTACTTAAAAACACTTTGACCTATCACATATTCACTTTTGTTTTAAAAGTGTACATGTCTTCAAAGCAGAAATTTTTGTGACTACAGCTCACCAAACCTATAGGGCAGGTTTTTCGCTAGTTACAATAAAGGGTCTATGAAACCACGAATTAAATAATTAATTCTAATCCCTCTTGGTGCAATAATTAGAGACATAATTCTGGCAGTAGATTGGCACTTATAATAGAGTGGCACTTTAAAAACAGAAATGCGGTATGTTCAATCCACTTTAAAGCACAACTGACAGCTGGACTACCCCATATTTTTTAACCCCACCTTGAAGCAGGCCGGACCAGAGTAGGATATTACATGTCTCTTAATACATGTGGCCTGCATGCTTTACACTCAGATATCAAGTACTATAATAGACTATTATTCTAGACAAAAAATGATCTGTTGTTCCCTTCATGTAACACATGTCTTATTAATAAGATCAAATTAAACTTATACAAACAACTTCTTTTTTTTTCTTCTTTTTTTTCTATAACAGGATATTATGAAGTGCCAGGTATGGACATGCATGCATTAAGAAATTCATTCCAATTAGAACATCCTATCCTGTCCACACTGTTGGAACTGGCATCAACTCCATTCATGCACGGCATGTCCAGGATAACTGCATTGAATCCACTGCATTAATTACTCTGTAACTTCCCTAGCACTAAATGGACTATCATCAGTTAAAGTTAAAAGAATTCCATCTGTTCTCATTGTTTAATTCCATGTTAACTTTTTTAAAAATGAATTCTGGTTGTTGATTTGTTATTAGTTGTAGCTTGTCCGCTAATTCAGTATGTTGTCAATCTATTAGCTGTAGTTACTGGTCGTATAAACAGCAGTCTCTCTGTGTGTCTGTGTATTGCAGCCTCCGTCGCAAAGAAAAGGACAGGATTAAGAGGAAACGGAGAAAATTGGAGAAGAAGTTAAAGGTCGGTGAAAAGAGAGAGGCTCCATCTCATCTTCCCAAAGGTATGTGTGAAAACTATAGTACTTTCAAATATACATAGAGAGAGAGAGAGAGAGATAGGTGTATAAAAATGTATGTGTCAAATTCTGGTTATATAGTAGAGAAGGACAAAGGAATACCTTACCACGTCTCCGTGCATATGAGTTTTCTACACTGTGTTACACTGTTCTAATTGGAGACAAATGGAAGTGAGCACATGAAGTTTAGCCAGTCTCAGAACATCATCATAATAATTAGGTAGATGTGCAGTCCTCTTTGATGACCAAGGGTTTGTTGAAAAAACTGCTTACCTCCAACGACTCAGAGATCAAAGGGGGATGAAAAAGAAAAGAAGAAAACATTTTTAAGAGGAAAAAAAAGCCCAATCCACAGATTGTACCACTAAATTTCAGATGGGCTGAAAAAGGAAAAGAGGGGGGCGGGGCGGGGGTGGGGGAAATGAATGAGGAAAAAAAGTGGAGAAAAAAAACAGTCTCAGAGGGAATGTATCGAACTAATGACCTTCAGCTTGGAAGAGTTTGGTCGTTGTGTTTGTAGGCTTTTTTGTATGGGGAATTTGAATTCTCCCTTTCCCCACTGGGGAAACATTTTTGGAATAATTTTGGGCCTATTATCTCTGCAAGGTTGCCAGCACATGTCCAAACATTTAATATAAATTGGTTCAAAACTGTGGGAGAAGTTAATGAACAGACAGACAGACAGACAGACAGACAGACAGACAGACAGACAGACAGACAGACAGACAGACAGACAGACAGACACACTGAAATCCTCTCTAATATAGCTTCCAATTACCGCATTTATTGATAATAATTGTAACTATAGTGATTTTTTTTTTTTTTTTTTTTTTTGATTTTTTTTTTAAGAAAGAAATGAATGAAAAAAATAATGATTTTAGGGTTACTCCAAAGTATAATAATAAAAAATCTTGAAGCAAGGTATGGCCTCTCAATTATTAAGTGCCTAATTCTGCATCCCGAAATCACTGACTAATTATACAATGAATCTTCATTTATAGAAGTTCTTTATTTGAGTACAAATTATACTTTTATTTATATTTTGCAGCTGCCAAAAAGAGAATGTGTGAAAGTGGGTGTTCCATTAGAGTTGCTATAGATCTCGGCTATGATGACCTAATGAATTCGAAGGTAAGAAATGTGATGTATGCATGTACATGTGAGGAAGAGAGAGAAGTGAAGATGACACTGATGATGATGTGGACACCAACATCATGTTCACCCTTTACTATATACGCTCATTAAAAGGATTTCATGAAACTACAGTCTTGATATTAATGCTGTGTAATATTGATGTATATTGTGTGTGTGTATGTGTGATATAAAATATAAGTAATGCATTCATTCTTTTTTTGTATTGGAATGATAATATTTGACTGAATAAAATGTACTCAATTCAAAGTCGGAGGTTATTTAGTGATTATGTCATGATGTAAATCACCCGAGTGAGTGAGTGAGTGAGTGAGTGAGTGAGTGAGTGAGTGAGTGAGTGAGTGAGTGAGTGAGTGAGTGAGTGAGTGAGTGGGTGGGTGAGTGAGTGGGTGGGTGAGTGAGTGAGTGAGTGGGTGGGTGGGTGGGTGGGTGAGTGAGTGAGTGAGTGGGTGGGTGGGTGAGTGAGTGAGTGAGTGGGTGGGTGGGTGAGTGAGTGAGGGTTAATGGTAGAGTTCACTTGGTCTGAAGTTAGGGTGAGGGACAACAGATTGGGTAAGGTTAGGTTATAGTGAAGTGCAGGCTAAGGTTTTTGATTGTGTCTGAGTCTACAGTCAAGGTTTGTATAGAGCTGGGGATGGGATGTTAGGACAGTTTGATCTGAGGCAGTAGAGCCCAGACACTTCAGGTGGGCTGGGGCTTGAGTGATAAGGTTTGTGCCTATGATGGATATGTAGTAGTGAGAAAGTTAGGGAATTGTAAAATAATATTTTATGCTGAGGACATGTAGAATTAGACTCTACTCACCACTTAAGCAAGGGCTTGGGTCAGGATATGCAGTAGCTAAGGACTTTTTGAAACACTTGTACTGGTGAGGTGTTGTTGTTTTTGTTGTTGTTATGATAGGATATGAAGAAGGTGATGCAGCAATGTCAGCGATGCTATGCAAGTAACAGAAGGGCTGAAATTACACTTCAGGTGAGCAGCTAGTTATCTGCAGAGCAGTAAAAAAAATTTTTTTTTATTGAGATTTTTTCTAATTGATTTTTTTTTATTAAAAGAAAACGATCATGCCTTCTTCAATATATATTTTTTCCTATTGTGCTGTGACAGTAATTTTGGCATACACTATATTATCATTCTCATGGCTTTGTTTGGCCTAATTGCACCTCGACCTCTCTGTATTCACACTGTCTCCCCTGCTCATGTCTTCCATTGGCCTGTACATATCCATTAACATTTATGTGGAATTTGTGTGTGCTTATGCTCTGGTGCCCTCCTTCCTTCCTCTGTGCACCAAACATCACACATAAGAGTGAGGACTAGACTTCCTCAAGTGGCACTAAGGAAGTGAATAGGCAGGATGTGGGCAGGGCTAGACCAGCTGGAGAGAAGGGGGTGGAGCTAGACCAGCTGGAGTGAAGGGGAGGAGAAGGGGTGGAGCTAGACCAGCTGGAGTGAAGGGGAGGAGGAGGGGGTGGAGTCTGGTTGCAAACAATATGGTGGGTTGGTTGGTCACTTGATTTCAATAAATTAATGTGAAGGAAAAAAACGACAATAACTGAAATATATTTGACTTCATTGCTTCACTGAATTGGAGGATCACTGCATGCCTTGGCTGGTCCACCATCTTCTGCCATGTGCTGGGACCAAGATATGACTGCCACAACCTAATCTTTGTTCTTATTCTTTTTTTACACTTAACAATAATTATAATAAATATCCTTCCCAATGCTTGCTTTGTTGTGGCTTGTGTTAATGAATTAATCATCACCAATCTTTGCACAAGAAAAAAGCTGACGTAATAATTTTTAAGCAGCTGTTGAATGGCCAACATGGGGTGTTTTAAAGTTCTTTTTTGGTGTGTGATTACGTAGCTGTATTTGACGAGCTTCACAGAGAGGATACGGACTGCATGGAGTGTCCACCACAACTCCTTCCTGAGCTGGGATGTGAGTGAATTATACATTTACTATAATTTGGTGATGGGTCTTCACACAACATTTCCTCTCTTTCTTTTCTTTCTTTATCCTTTTCTCTTCTATTTCAACCAACCCACCCTTTTCTTGAACATTACACCAAATGTTATACCCCAGTGGGGTAGTGTGGTCTTTTAGGTTTTCTACTTTCCTTTTCAAACCTTTTCATTAATTCTTCGTCTGTACTTAGTTTAGTTTTAATTATATATATTTTTTATGCCGTGCATGTATACCTATTGCAGCAATTTCTTTTTCTGTTTTTTTTTTTTTTTTTTTTTTTTATGCCTTCTTAATGCTTGTATTACATTATGCTTATAGAAATATTTTCTCACAGATATTAATTTTCCAGTTTTCCTTGTGGGCCTTATTTCATGCTCTGTGATTGTACACTGTAGTACTATAGCTCTACCAATGCCTCTCTCTGTTTATCTGCTGCAATGAAGGTCTCAGTATGTAGACATACTTGTATTTACATGTTTATAAAGTACACTGTAGAAACATTAATGTGAGGTGACTTGGAGAGAGTGAATTACTCGGCAACAAAGTGATTTACACAGTGATCTTTAGTGCAATACACAGAAGAGAAAACTGTATGTATCCAGAAAGGGCTCTCAATATTTTTAAATCTTAAGGACATCTCCCCAGATTGTCCCCCTGCCCTGGATTTATTTTGTCTATCTGCACAGGTACACAGACAGGAGGAAGGTTTTGTGGAGTTATTTGGAAAAGAGAACATTGTATTTTTGACATCTGACTCCCCTAACGTACTTAGTGGTAAGTTATTGATGCAGAGTGTGTTACATGGAGTTACATGGAGTTACATGCACACTGTTGGTGTAGACTCACTTAGTTGATCACCATAACACTTACCTCCAAGTGAGGATGATGAATTACTTTACTATTTCCTGTGTGAGTGTGTGCTTGCTCTTGAAGTGAGTACGACTATTTTTTAAACCATACAGTTCCAATAGCATTTCAAGTAGCCAAATCTGGCGTGTTAGCCTATTTTAAGCCGTGTAACACAACGCACATACCCACACAATGCACACACCCACACACACAAGCTCACTCTCACACACAAGCTCACTCTCACACACACAGCGTCACTCACACATACAACACACAAACATACACACACACACATGCACGCACAGCATTTAGCCGAGCAATCAAATTTCTGATTGCTTTCTCTGAAGTTCACTCCCAGGAATGTGTAAGAATGGTCTGCAGCATTTAATAATCAACTCTCTAGGAAATTAAACTTTGATCTTACATTCCCTGAAAAAATTAATAGCAAAATGATTTCACACCATAACAAACCTTAAATGTTTTGATTTGCAGAATTTAAAGGCCTGTCCATACTGCACACTAAAACCGATTTCACCCGTGTCTTGAACGAGTTCTGTACGTCCACACTACACCCAGTTTCATCCCAATGGTTCCACCCAGTTTCACCTGAAACCTCCAGAAGGGTAGGCTTCAGGCGGCTCAGATTTATTGAACATACCTGTGGCTTTATTGTTGATGTGCGCTATTAGGAGTTTAGCTACAACCGCCCTCTCCCTCCTCTCTCTCCTCCATTTGTGTGATGGCATTGCAGAGGGAAAAAAGAGCAAAGTAGTGCAGGAAAAATTAAATACCCACGTGTCTGTATAAAGTAGAGGAAAGCCAATTAGTCAACCCAGCTAATTATTCAGCCCACGAAGGTTATGTTGATGTGGAGTGGGTTCAGCAATGCTAGTATGGATGAAGGAAAACATTTGAAACCAGGTGTTGCTAGAGAGAGGCACAAACCATATGTAGTGTGACAGGACTTTACTATGCACTATGCAATGTCTGTTGTCCAAATAATTCATACTGATTAATTTATTATGAATGAATAATTACGAGGCAGTCAGCATTAACAGGAATTCTGTTTTATCAAAGGCCCTATGCCATCCTGAAATATCTGAGAAGTTTGGAACACTCAATATCATTCATTGCATATGCTCGAGGTTTGCAGCAACAACAAAAAAAATAATAAAATAATTTATTTCCGTAATGTTTGTTCTAGCCTTTGTCAAGACTAGTTCATTCTTCAACCACACAACTCACTTGAACTTCCCTCTGACTTTTGCAATTGTCTATTTTCGTAGTGAGAGCAGTAAGCTAATTCATGGGCGAAAACAGTGAATTATGTCTCAACAATGCCCCATACTGTGTGCATGTACATATAGTGTGTCTGGCAGTCCTTGGACAATTCTGTCATTTCTATTAACTGTATTTAGAATGTCGTATGGCTATGCATGTAGAATGTGTACTAACGTGAAATATTCCATTTAACACCCACCTCAGTGAGGACGTGCTCTACTCATTGAGTAGATCATTGTTAAGTTATTGCATTTCTGTGTAGACCTTGAGGAGGACAAGGTGTATGTGATTGGAGGATTAGTGGACCACAACCATCACAAGGTGAGCTAATTAGCAGGGAGTGGGAGGGAGGGGGGGGATACAGCTGCACATACATATTATACATGTGTGTGTGTATGGATATCCTATATGTCTGTAAATCTGCCCCTGTTTTGTTTGAACAGAACTAATTTGTATATGTTTTTGTTGTATTTGCACTTGCACCAGCAGTAGCTTGCCAATCTGCCGATTATGTAGAGCACACAAACCACACACACAATTACAACAGAGACAGGAAAAGCAATGTCAGCCAGCCTGAGGCTGAAACAAACACAATAGTTGAGTTGAGAAGCCATAATTGTAATTGTCAGGTGCACATCTGTTCTGCTCAATCAGCAGATTGACAGCTGATCTTTGGGTGGGAGCCGTTCTAAAAATATTCTGAGTCATAGCAAAAGTTGGAGTGTGACAACACAACACAACACAACACAACACAACACAGTGGCAGAACATGTTAACTTTTAATGTTATTCCTGTAGACTTAAGTGGTTGTATCATGTTTGATAATGTCTTAAGTGCATTTATCTAGTAATTGTCAATGAGGCAGTACCCTTTACCATTCCACCAGTCTATTCTGGTTCCACTGAATATACAAATCAATTAGCTGTGTGTGGGTGTTTATTACAACATGTACAGCATTCTGGTGATATAATTATTGGGAGGACATACCTGAAGGAAGTGTAGGATCAACACACCAAAAAAGTAAAAACATAGATATAGGAGGGAGGCATGTTTTTACATTATTGCATGTATATGGTCATTCACACATTCCCCCCCCCCCCCCCCCCCTAACTTAACAGAAATTAGTACAGACTCTTCGGAGTGTTTTCTGATGTGACTTTTAGCAGACATTAATTCTTCTTTTTAAAAAAATCCTTTCTAGCTGCTATTTTGAAAATTGGGTCCTTATGATACACAGAGTAATGCTGTGGTTCTTATTATCACCGCAGATTTTGTGAACGGCATCTCTTGCCCAAAATGCTGGTATAGAAAATAGCATCCACTGCAACACTAAGTGTTGGGTGTAGTGTCGTGTTGTATCCATATCCTCAGGACATAGAAGTTTCATCTCTGTCTGATGTATACAGTGTATTTATGATTTGCTGACCTGGCACAATGATGTTTTCAAAACCAAAAAAAAGGAGAAATAATTTCTTATTCTTAAGTATAATTATTTTTATACACGTCTATTGCACCTGTGTATGTATGTATGTATGTATGTATGTATGTACTATTACTGCTGCAGGGCCACTGCTATCGGCAGGCCCTGGAGGAGGGCGTGGCACATGCACAGCTGCCCATAGCCCAGTACGTCAAGCTGAACTCCAGGGCAGTGCTAGCAATCAACCATGGTAACATCAAGTTATGCTTTACTCATGTGATTTTAAACAATTGATTCACTGCATACTTATGATTAATTCATCTCTTATTAAGCTGGGGAAGAAAGAAAAAAAAAATATTGAAATCAATCTTATTTATCTTTTGTAAACAGTTGTAGGATGGTATTTCCCGTTTTCCCCAGGAATTTCATTTTGGGGGGGGGGGGGGGTATCCAACAAAATATGGTTTACTTTGATTATTCATGGTTGAATGTCATTTTAAATATTCCGGTAGTTGTCACCTTTAAAGAGGGGAGGAGCCTTGTGGAGGAGTTGGTGCAGCATTTGCGTGAGGCTATTTTCAGGAGCACAACCTTCCCTGTTGCAAAGTTCTGTGCAAATAGTTTGTGGCTGTCTCAAAATCAGAATCACTTAGCCTCACTTTTATTCAACACTTGCTTCTACCACAAAAAAACGTTTTGCTTGTTTCTTAATATGTTGCTTTTGTTCCACTAATAAATCTTGATTGCAAGAATTTTTGTGCAACAATTAATTATATTTCATGTCATTGTGGCACGTACACATACACTAAAATAATGTTAATTCCTATTTGTTACCATGCCATCATTTCTTTATCACTAATTTGTTGTTGCCACACTTGTAGTGTTTGAGATACTTCTGGAGTTTTGTGTGCACAAGGACTGGGAAAAGGCATTTCACAAAGCCATACCCCCTCGGAAAGTGCGCTCTCTAGATGTACAAACCACACCCTCTTCTATCAGTGAAGATGCACAAACCACACCCGCTTCTGCCATTGGAAATGCAAAAAACACACCCTCTTCTGTTGGTGGAGATGAAAAAACCACACCCACTTCTGCCAGTAGAGCCGTAAAAACCACACTCTCTTCTATCAGTGGATCTGCACAAACCACACCCACTTCTGCCAGCGGAGGTGTAAAATCTACATCCCCTTCTGCCAGTGAACAAAAGGACATTTCTGCTGTGGTTGCTGATTCAACAGTTGATGAGGTTGACATTCCAAACACTGCAAGCACTGTGTCTTAAAATAAAGAATGGATCTTGATGAATGAATCACGATTACATTGAATTATTTATATCTCGTTTGTTGAATTAACATCCATTCTTGAAGAGACTATCTACATTGTTATTATTTTCTTTGTATTAACATGTTTTATTATGTCCCAGCCACATGAATATGGAGTTAAGGTGGGTGGGTAGTAGAGGGAGAGTTAGAGATTTATTTATAGGGACAGGAGAGGCTCATTTAGTGAATTTGACAGTCATGAAGAGATAAATCCTTTTGGGGGGGGGGGGGGAGCAGGGGAGGATGGAATCGGGTTTGCAGCTTTTCTTTGTTGGCATACAGAAAAGCCACACGTCTACTTATTACATTTTATATATTTTTTTAAATTCTGTTTTTATGAATACTAGTGAAAACCCCATCCTACAGGTGGATTTTCGGCCCACCTTTGGTGGGCTGTAGTCACAAAAATGTTTGCTTTGATGACATGTTGCAGACTTTTAAATAGAAGTGAACATGTGATTAGGTCACAAAGTTTTTTCATTTTTTTAAGGACCATTTTTGTCATTTTTAGCCTTACACAGAGGAAGAGATATAGCCAGAGGGGATCCACCCCATGTTATTTGCCGAGTCAAATTGTGTCTGTATGCAAAATGTTAGGTCTGTAGCTCCATTCTTTCTTTTTTTCTAGCAAAAGTTCCATTTCCCCCCTTTTTAATGTGGAAGGTGTGTGGCTGTATAGAGATGCTTATGCCGTTCCCCAGGTGACACTGCTTCTATATATATATATATATGTATATGTATATATATATGTATATATGTATGTATATATATATATGTATATATGTATGTATATATATATGTATATATATGTATAGATATATGTATATATATGGGTTAGTAGGTCTAACTTAAACCGTTCAGCGTATAGATTGCACATAATGATGAGTTTGAAATGATGACTGACTGACTAGACAGATTCTTGGTATGGAATGTTCCTCAATTACTATTACTCAGTGTGTTGTGTTGTGCAGTGTAGCACGGGCCACACAGTGTGGCCCCTCCCACATGCTATCAGACATAGCCGAAATATTTCAGTGAGAAATGAGGAACAAGTGAAAATGTAAAACAATGGGGAAAATATAAACTGATCTTTGTTCTATTCATGCACAATGACCAGGGAGGAACTGCCAGTGTTTCTGTCTGCTATTAACTAATGCTGTGGCTCTGCACAGATATAGAACTGAATGTGAACATCTTCATTAAGTGTCAACAGACGATTTGCACACCTTTCGACCATATATGAGTTGTGCCTGTAGATTCTCGTCTTCAATGTCACCAATCAGCGACTCTGCTTCATCATAGGCAGCCGACGCCAAATCAAAATTTCCTGCAACAGCGGAATTAAAAAAAAAAAGACAACAAATAACACCAGATAAGGTTGGGGGGGGGGGGGGGGGTCCAACTCTGCCAATCAATTGGGCAGGTCAAAATATGGTGTATATATCTGATTTTGCAAAAATATTGGGTTACTTAACATGCAGTGTAAATGGGTGTGATCTTTCTTTTTTATTCTTGATTCATCAGGTAGATCATATATTTATTTGTATCCTGTTGTGTCATTCACAATTATTCTATTGACATGTCCACCATACCCTCCACCACATCACCATGTGTAGACTATCCTCACCACTTCACACTGTGTGTGTGTGTGTGTGTGTGTGTGTGTGTGTGTGTGTGTGTGTGTGTGTGTGTGTGTGTGTGTGTGTGTGTGTGTGTGTGTGTGTGTGTGTGTGTGTGTGTGTGTGTCAATTCCAGCAGAGAACTAAGAAGCTAATTAGTTGTGGGCATGTATTGAATCATTAAAAGTTTCCTGGTTTATTAAAAAATATAACTGTATCTGTTGTGCCAAGAGTTATGCACATGCACATAGATTGACCACGTAAAGAAAAAGAGAGAGAGATCCTTGATATTGGATGCATAACAGAGGGGGGGGGGGGGGGGGGGAGTTTACCACACTGAATGCTATCAACACTTCATGTTTACTCTTAAGAAAGGATTCAAGGTTACACAATGTGGGAGTGGTTTGGAATGTGGGAGTGGTTTGCAACAGCATCAGCTGATAGCACATGTACATATAAACATCACTTGTAAAAACATTAGCTGCAATTATAGATTCCGTTTGTTTATCTTAAAACTCTTCTCCTCACTCCATTTAATAATCTGAGATATCGGGACGTGCATAAAGAGCAACGGCTGATTCAGAAGATAACATTAGTTAGGATATCACCTCAACTCCATATGAGTATAGAAAAATTTTTTATTCAAACAATTAACAAAACTGGAAATTTCCAGCCAAAAAACCCACTCACTTATGATTTAATGTTTTGATTTAATCGTGGGTAAAAAAAAAAAAGAAAGAAAAACTTAACCATAATCAGGAGAGTTGAATCGGGGACCTTAGCACTGGTTGTCAGAGGAAGTTTCATAACAACAAGAAGATCAACAAGAAAGTAAAATTTAGACTCCGCAAAAACAAGTTTGCGAATAAAAATAAGCAATTTGAATTAAAATGCCCAACAGTAATAACACAGTGTAACATATGGTGTAGACATCCAACACACACAAGAGGCCACACCTTTATTGGAGTAGATGATGCCCATGTTCAGGTGATAGATTACCAAGTGATGCTCCAGATTTGCCACCTCAGCAGAATCTGTTGCTTTGGCCAGTAGATCAGCAGCCATCTCCAAGCTTTTCTTTGTCAAAGAGATTGCTTTGTCAGGATGGTCACAGGCATCCAGCTCAACAGCCAGGTTGCTATAGACAATCGCCACCTGCATTACAAGTGTGAGTTGTCAGTCATGGGGAGGGGAGGGGAGGGGAGATTTTATTGGCCAGATGTTTGTTGTTTTTTTTTTGTTTTTTTTTTGGATAACTTCCCCCCTCCCTTTTTACACACATACACACACAATTTTTACTTTTTATTATAAATAGGAATATGTATGTCAGTCCGTCAGTAATGCTCAGCATATTTGCAAATTAAAAATGTACTTCCTGAGGTCACATGTAGTGGCAAGATTAACGTCCACTTTAGAATTCTGCTGAAGTCTTTTTCAATGAAAATAATTAGCATTTAGTGTTATTTTGATCTAATTTTTGGTAGGGATCATCACCTGCAAGAACCATCCTCCTCAGTGTGATCAAGGAAGACAAACTCAGTGTAATGAGATAAGCCAGCCCACAGGCTAGCAACATTGAATTGGAAACAATAATAATTGATGAGAAAATACAGGTCAATGATGGCACAAAACAGGTTTTTAATATACTGAAATATTGTATTAGTTTGTTACCAATTGGATTACTAATATTTTCATTTCTCCTATATTTATGCAACATACCTGGAGACTGTGTTCTCCATGAATGGACTCTGCCAGGCCAAGCTGTTCTTCATAATCTTTGACAGCCCTGGCATGCCTATGCACAGAGCTGTGGTAGAGTGCCCTGCACTGCAAGCACATGGCTAGCATTGCTTGCCTGCAACAACCAAATTGAACAAGTTCTTACTGAAGGAATATGCCCACACTAGTAAAAAATATATATATATCATACCACTAAGTAAAATTTACAATAATAAATGCTAAATGGTTAACCTCCTAATAGATTATTACAGCAAAATCAAGGCATTAGGGAAATACAACACAGACACCTCAACTAAATAATTGCAACCAAAATTTTGTGTTGTGTGTTGTCACAGATAATGATCATTACAATCAATTTGTTGTTTCATGTAATGAGATAATAATTACTCAAATCACTGGTATAGCCTCAAGCTGTTTTGTTTTGTTTTGTTTTTGTTTTAAAAAAACCACAGTAGCCTTGATTAGTCCTGACTCAGGGACTATAGCAGGATCCCTTTAGACTGCTTTAAAGAACTCATGCACTTCCTACACTATTTGATTTCATTGAGTCTATGAGTTCAATATTTCTCGTTTTCCCAATTATTCAACAGTTTAACATAATCTATTACTTTCTTGAGAAGGTGGGATGCTAGTGTGCTCCCAATAGTATACACATGCAGTATCCCATATAATGAGCACCCACCATGTGTATTATTAGCCAAACCTTACCATAGTCAAACAGACTAAAGTGGGAGCATATGGTGTGAAAGATGCTAATTAGAACCTAATACATTTGAAAATATATTCACAATCCGTTTCTACATTCGTGTCCTATTATTCTAAGTGACTTTGACGGCATTAGACCGTTATGTAGTACAAATAGCTAACCATTTACATTATTCTACACCAAAATAAGTGAAAACAGTTCAGGTGTGAGAAGAGCTTACAACTGTTTTGATTCTTCTTTGGCCAGATTCTCTCTGGCAGTAGCAACACACCACTCTAGGGCTGGCTCAGCGAGGTCATCCCTTCAGCCACCATTACAATGAAACCATTTATAAACACAACAAACAAAGCACAGTGCTACCAGGACAAGGGCTTGCACCTGATATAAGGTTGCCCCACCTCTTCAGATGATGGAAAACTCGGGCAAGCTTGAGGGATATTTCTATGAAGGCATCAGACTCCTAAAGTGACAGAAGTGTCAAGTAAACAAAACATAAGTGAGATTAGCATGAAATATGGTGCTAGTGGACTGAGAATGGTTAGCAAGGACATAGCAAAACAACATGCACACAATAATGTGTGTGCAGTGAGAAGGATACTACCATTATACAGCACATTGAATACTCTACCACAGTTTGAAATTGTTCTTCCTGGACAGCACACAGTTATAAACAGAGACAAGCTTATCTCACTGGCAGTACCAGGCAATAGTTATGATGTACTTGTGTGCTTGAGTAAGATATCCCGACTTCTCTGTCCTCACCTTGGATGCCCCAGCACGCAGCATCACTCTCATTGTCTCCTTGAACACCTTCTCTGCCTACAGAGAAGGAGGAAAGGAAGGAAGGAAGGAGTGGTGGGTGAGGAGGAGGGAGATACAAAAAATTCTCATTTCTAACAAATTGTTGTCATGGTCTAACTACATGGAGCTTGTTCTGTCTGTGTGTGTGTATGTGTGTGTGCGCGCCTGTGTGCACGTGTGTGTGCACCTGTGTGTGTGTGTGTGTGTGTGTGTGTGTGTGTGTGTGTGTGTACGCCTGTGTATATGTGTGTATGCCAGTGTCTGCCTGTCCAGAAAAAACAACTAGAAACCAGTGGACCTGAATGCGCTCAAACTTTCAGGAGGGATTCACAGACTGGCTGTCTGTTTGGTTGATATTGTGCATCTTGATGATATTCATGGCCAAATTGTGAATTTATGCATAAGAATGTATTTAATTGGAACATGCCCAATACTATGTAGTCATCCACGTCATTATAGCAGCACATGCGCTAGGTGGAATGGTGGAGTGAACAACAGACTGCAGCTTCTAAAGTGGATTAAACAGCTACTAATGTCATGGAGCAGCCATTCACATACATGTAGTTCCACTAAATGATTATTTACAACTTCCTAGTTGCACCTGTAAATGGTGACAGCTTGTCAACTCCAAACATTGCCATGGCAACTACACTTAAATTTGCTCATTCATCATTTTTTCACTATTTTGTAAGCAGAATATAGAATAGTATTCCACCATTACAAATAGTAAATTTTCAGGAACTTTAGTGATCAAGAAAGGTTAATTAAGACCTCTAAATATTAGCTTGGCTCACAGCTCCCTCCCTTCCACCCACCATAAGAAAATTCAAGTTAATATTCTAAGTGAAATCTCTGCAGAGCCTGGTTGTGTCAATAAAGGTTTTGGACATTTTCACCACCAAGTTTATAGGCACTATCTTTTTTTTAATCAAGTATCTTTAATTGATATTGACAGGACCACAACAGTGAATGTAACAGACATTTCATACTCACCCATCCATGTCCTGTAGCCATTGCTATCATCACTCACCTCTTCCCATTTATTCTGCTCCAGGTATAAGTTAGCAAGCTGAAGAGAAGCAACCACAAGGACACAAACACACACAAACAATAATAACATGAAATTCTATAAAATATGAATTAATACTGAAAAATAAGTCAAATTTGGCTTCTGTAAAAGATCATTAATATATCATGTAATGCACAATCTCATTCATAATTGCAATTAACTGACTCATGTTGAAAAGATTGCAAGTTAATCATTCTCAGACAACCACAATTTTTTTATTTTTTATTTTATTATTATTTTTTTTAAACCCCCAAAAAAACAAGCAATAACGCAATTTCTACATAATAGCAATCACTATTGGGGAAAATAATAAAATGTTAGCTAATGTAAGACTTCATTAATGTATTGTGTAATTCAAAACTGTAATTAACTGACTCATGTTGAAAAAATTGTCAGCTAAGCATTTTTGGCATCTACACGTCATGTGAAGCACAACATCTCCATTGTCCATGAGTGTTGAGCTAAACTAAGAGCAAACTATGGAGCCAAAGCTAAGACCACATGGTTTGCAGGTGAAAAAGACCAGAAACACAGCCACGATATTTATTTTGGCCTCTCCTCAATCACTCTGCTATCATGGCAACCTGAAGCACAGATAGAATCTGAAAGAATACCCAACAACAGTTATTCAGGCTACCTGAACTCTGACAAGAGAGAAAAGCCAGCCATGAAGAAGAAAAAATTAAACTATCATAGGACAAATAAATAAATAAATTACCAATATAAACTGAAACAACAGAAACTAACAGACTACATAGCAAGCACTGAATATATTGTTGTCCCTTGTTCTCTGGCAATATGTAGTGGCCATCCTGACCACATAAAAAAACAACAGTACAACTTGTGATAGTCTAAGCCAAAGTCGTAACAACTGTAGATAATTCAGTTTCAGATATCTCTGCTCCTCAAGAAGGGAAGTGCTAGGCAGTAAACAGATACAAAAAGGGGAAAGAGAGGGGGGGGGGGGGGGGGGGGGGGGGAACCACTACAACAGAAATCACAGTATAGCAGATTAAATAAGATGTAAGGATTGCAGAATAGGTTCACCTCCAGCAAGGGTGTGGGAAGGATATTATGAATCCATATCCATCTCTTCACACATTCCAATGGGATTGTATAGCTCAACAGCAACCAGTAACACCTCACCTTGTCCAAGGTGACAGTTCTAGCCTCCAGGAGGACTTGCTCCTCTGTCAGCTCAGACTGCAGCAGTATGGCCAGGGCATTGTGGTAGCACTCGTCTGCTCTACCATAGTCGGACATCTTGTGTGCCCGAAGTGCATACAGCAGCTGTCTTTTCACAGCATTGATAACCTTTGTACCCTCATCCTCTTCTCCTCCCCTTCTGGCATACCAAACCAATCCTATGCCTCCAACTGCAACCACAAACACACAAACAATAATTTACAATGTTTATATAAACAGTAAGGCCACAACAAACTTACTAAGATGAATGCAACAAAAGAAACCACAATGAATAATTAAAAACAATAAAACAAAAAAGTGGAGTCGGCAGAAATAAAAAATACTGCTCTGACTAATCTGGATGTGTTCAGTATTCCAGTTTAGCAGTATACACCTCCAGACAACAAGACAAGCTATTATGGTGACCACAACCACACGATCCTTTAATTTCGCAAATTAAATATGGAGGAAGGCTGGGACAACACATGCGACCTAAAAATAGCCCCCAGGGCTGCCCCTTCCACCCCCACATCCACTGGTCCCTCAATCATCCACACAGAGCTAAGTTGTCCAACATGAAGTTCTGAGCCGATATCAGTGAAATAAACATCCAAATTAGAAAGAAGTGCATCATTTAGAATAAGGCCGCCAACACATTTGAATGCACAGAGTTACTGCGCTCACACACACTTCAACAAGACATGTGTTCAGTACGCACAAGTAGTACAGCATGTGACATGCATGCAGTATGCACATGTGCATGCAATTTAGCATTTGACATGTGTCCTGAAAATGATTTGTCCTTCCCTCCAGCATAGATATAATAAAATGGCTTCAGCACGACGTGGTGATCTTAAGATACCCTTAAGGAGTTTCTTCACTCACTGAATTCATAAGCTATAAATGTGGTGTGTGCACCACTGAAATCCAATAGCAGTCTGCGCATTTCTAGACCAGTACATTAGATTATCTTAATTAACTCTACAACCCATAGGGTTCAAGTCCATGTGCTATAATGAACTTAGACTGGAATGTCAATCAAGCAATTCAAAGACTTGCGGTGGGAAGTGGATCACATGGGAAGGTCACATGACGCAATGGAAAACAGAGAGCATAAGACAAAGAAATAGAAAACACAACTCCGAGCAGAAACAGTATGATATTCTCTATTGCAAATGCAATTTAAGATGTGTATGCATATGGAACTGAAGGGCTGAAGCTTAACCAAAATTGTACGCTCAACATATATGGAACAATAACAAAAAAATAACAACATATTTTAGTAATTTGTCATTCCTGTTGACTTACTGCTTATGGCCAGTAGGAATGCCAGTGCTGCCTTGCGGTGAGGTAGCCTGAGAACTGGTGGGCTAGTGATGGAATACCTTCTGCAGAAGTGTCGACTAGAAACTGCATCACTAAAAGATAAAGTCGAATCTGTGGAACAAGATGAATTAAATATATTCACACGTATTGTGCAGTTGGAATATTACATATGCATTTAGTTGTCATGAGTACTTGTTGACATCTAATTAGAAAGTTTCTTCAGAATAATTATCATGTTGCTGTGGCAGTCGTCCTCTACAAGCAACCTCCTTCACTGTGGATATGTAAGGAGAGGCAAGATGAAATTTTTGTTTCTCAAGCATATTTTTACATATTGATGGTTGGTGTAACTTTTCTCTCTTTTCTTTTTAGGGTGCAATCTGGGTGTGGTTTTAATCTCTTCTTTCTTTTTTTTTGACATTTCAAATATAAAAATTGATGCGGGTGGACCTGACAAATTGAAGTTATTTTTTCATGGCCTAAGTAGGTCTTTGGATCAGGAAAACCTTCAGAAGAAAGCTAGATTCAATAAGGAAATTCAGAATTAAATTTCAAAGCTATCAAAATATTTAGGATGTATTATGTAACGTTTCTGTTGTTGTTTATCCAGTTGATGGACAATGAAAAACAGTCTACCATAAAAATATGGTAAACTATAAGTTAGTCATTGGTAGTACAGCACTCCCTCACCACTGAACACCTGTATCATAGTGCTTCCTAAGTCATCATAACTTTTATCTATATAGTTCCACTGTAAAAGACGGCTGCCCCAATAAGCATTACATTCAAATTGAATGGATCTGCTGACTATATGAAGATGAGTGAAAGCTGGGTCCAGAGTGTGTATGTGTGTGTGTGTGCGTGTGTGTGTGTGTGTGTGTAAGTGAGTGTGCATGTAGAATTTTTTTTAATTTAAAATTTTTTTAAAAATATTATCAATAAACTTTATATGGTAATGCCACAAATGATTCTGTTTGTGTATTCATGTAGAGTGTGTGGATAATTTGCAATTTGTCTGTCTGTCTGTCTATATATTTATGTTTATATGTATCTTTGCAATCTCTTCCCACATGTTTGCACCATCCTGAAATTTTCAGGGGTTGCTTACAGGACCTGTTTGGGGAGAATGTGGTTGAGCGAGGTCAAGGGCATAGGTCCATTAAATGAACTTTCCTATTCATGATTAACCACCAAATTGGATTTTTATATGATCTCATTCAAAAGGGCATTTCTAGAGGAAGTCACTTACAAATCACACTAGATCATCTCACAGAAATTTCAAAAGGACACTAATTATTAGAGGTGCATCATAATATTTACTTTAGAAACTGGGCATTGCCTCCCATACCCCCCTCCACCTCCCCCCCATGCATAACTGGGTATTTTCTAGTGTTTTGTTGTTATGTTTAATTTATTATCAATACTTCATATAGAAAAATGCCAGGGATGACCCAGGCACTAGAACCTTACCCTAACTAATCTCAAGACCTCCTGTTAGCTCCAGCCAAAGCTCAATCCCTAGTATAAGCTTGGTTCACCAAATTAAAAAAATGTGATAACTAATAATTTACCAAATAAAAACATTTTAATTTTATATGTTGATTTGGGAAGCTAATCAAAGGACTTCTACACTCTTTACACCTTTAATTTACCAACCAAGAAATGCAGATTAGGGGTTGTACCAATAACGAAAACACTGGCAGATTCAACCTTCAGCTACACCTGGCTTACCGCTCGGTGGAAGACGTAATTTTAGCTGCGAAGACATGGGCGGGGTCAGAAGTGGAAGTGGGTGTGTCACAGGTCTCGAAACAGTCACCATAACACGACCTTCAAAGGTGGTATTCCCCCCATAGAAGCTCCTCAGATTCACGGTTAACTTTTGTTTGATCAAATTTTTCAGAAAATATCTTCCCATGATTTTGACGACAAATTCTGTGTTAAATAGGTAAGTAGTCCTCGCACATGAAACGCGTAATACGACCCTTACCGTACAAGAAAGAGTGCCTACAAGAATTGAAAATTGGTTCACCATTCCAAATGGTTCGCCTTCTTTCTTCTCCGATGGACATCCAGTATTTTCAATTTAAAGAATTTCCTCATAAGAAATCGGATATTTCATGAGCGGTAAGAATGAAATTTGATGAAAAAAATCGTCAGAAAGGTTAGTTGAAAGCTAAAATAAGTAAATTAGCTAAAATGCAGCGAATTAAAAAAAAAAAAAAAAAAAAATTATGTAATTACAACTATTTTTTTTTTATTTTATTTTATTTTTTTTATTTATTTTTTTTTACTTTCTTAAAATAATATCACACTATTTTCGGATCAACTAACTTATAGTGGCACCCCTCGCCTAAAAAATTGCGTTTTTAAAAAAATGCTATTATTAAAAAAAAAAATTTTTGAAAACGCTAAAAAACGCTAAAAAGCGTGTGGAGGTGTAGGTAAGTCTTTAAGCAGCACTGCAGGTTTTTCTTTCCTCCACGCTGTTTTTTTTTTTTTGTTTTTTTTCTTGGCTCTTTTTCTTGAATGAGATTCTTTTTTTCTTGATTTTTTGTTGTTGAATGGATTATGTGGAGGTAAGTATTTAGCAACATGAAATATTTACATATAAATGCTGCAGTGAAATTGTTAAGCAATGAAACTGTGTAGATATATAGAAATATCTTGGTTTTTCTTTCCTCCCCAACCTTTTTCCTCTGGCAAATTATTTCTTTTATAATATTGGTCTTGTGCTGGAAAAAAACCCCACAGTAATTAAATAATGGGAGGGGGAAAAAACCACATCAACAAATAAATTGAAAAGTGTAAAGCAAGCATGGCCTCTGCAAGTACTCCAGGGAGTACAACACTGCAATCTCTAGCACCTTCTATTTTTGGATCAGCAGATGAGCTGGTTCAGTACCTCAGGGTGGAGGGTTTGTGGGCATCATCCTGTAGTTGTCCCAGGTATGTTGCTCCCTGATATAAATATTAGTGTCCATGGACTGTTGCAGCTGCATTTCTATAACACAAGGTGTGGTGTATTCAAGAACAATTGGAGCAAAAAGGGTTCGATTGATGGATTTATTTGGGGATGCCCCAAATGCAAGCAAACCACATCCATCCGAATTGGTATATAGTTATCACAACTTCAAAAAAATCCTAATAATATCTGCATTGCCATTATCTTAGTGTTTCTTGTGTAATGCAGGTATTTTTTTCAGTAAATCGAAATGTCCACTGAAAAAGTGGTTGCTTTTGTTTTATTGGTGGTCATGAGAATACCCAGTGACCACAGCAGCAAAAGAAGCAGACTGCAGCCACAAAATGGCAATAGATGTTTATTTGTGGCTGAGAGAGGTTTGCTCTGTCTCCCTTTGCAACACAACTATTAAACTGGGAGGACCAAATGTGATTGTCCAAATAGACAAGTCACAGTTTTCACACAAACCGAAGGTATAAAATAGTCAATTTTTGGGGTTGTTGTAGATAATATTTGTAATTATGAAGCATCACAGAGGACGACCTCCAAATACTGATGTGTGGGTGTTCGGGATGGTTGATACTTCCCATATACCTGCTTTGGGTGCGTACATTTTCAATCATTTATAGTAATATCTTTTAGGACTCTTTGAATTAATTATTTTTAGGATACATGGAAATGGTGCAAAATAGGGATGCAGCCACATTACTGCCCATTATACAGGCGCATTCAGAGAATGGCACCATAGTTCACTCTGACCAGTGGGCGGCATATAGACGTGTGGCATCTATACCTCAAGTGGCCAGGCACGAAGCAGTGAACCACTCTGTTCACTTTGTCAGTCCAACTGGAGTTCACACTCAACATGTAGAGTCCTACTGGAATCGGGTATTTGTACTGTTATACATATTACTTATTATGCATTGTCTGTTCACTCTTTACACTCTCTTAGGTGAAGATTAAGCTCAAAAGGATGTGGGAATACACAGAGAACAGCTACCATTGTACCTAGATGAATTTATGTGGAGGGAGAGGCAACGTCACAATGTTGCAGACATCTTTAAGGCTTAATAAGAGAAATTAAAATACAATACCCTGTTTGTATAGCATATCATATTTGTATTTATTCCCCATTTAACAGTGTCTCCATTTCCCTGCCCCCCCCCCCCCCCCCCCCTTCCACTTTATCCTCTTTTCTTCAATTTTGGTGGGGGGGGGGGGGGGGGGGGGGGGGGTCATCAATCCCAATGCATACTAATGTGTCTATGCTGTTCCTTTCTGGAATCCAATTTAAGTCTTTGAATATGCTTTCATTGGGATAATACAAAGAAAGAATGCAGACAACCACTCCTACTAAATATTTAATCACACAGAGTGAGGAAGTAGGGGAACTTCAAGATATAAAGGAAACAAATTTCAATTGTAACAGCTAACAACTTTCAATAGAGGTGGATCATAGATTGAGGCAGATTACAGTGGACATAGACCTCCAACATTTTCAAGAATTCTGTCACAGTGCAAGCATAACTCAGCATTAGACTGGGCGCTTCCCAATCGGAGTGATGTCATTCTTAATTAAAAAGGCAAATGTGTGAACAACTCATGTGCTGCAAAAGTTCTATAATCTAGAATATTGAAAATCAAAGTATATGTTGAGTTATTAAAGAATTCATTTATATACTAGCATGCAAATTGAATACCTCCATTAATGCTAAGAAATTTCCTGTTTACTATTACATCAAGGTCCACCATCTCCCTCCAAGTGCTAATTCATCATGGACATAGATTGTTTTTTAAAGTGGAAGTTTTAACGCAAGGCTGGTCCACATGATCTGATTAATTATGGACATGTGAGAATCAGACAAATCATTGATTGCATCAAGTATGTGATGATGGTATACATAAACAGTTCTAAGCAAGGCTTGATTCTGATATTAGTTTGACAATTAGGTCACACACACACACACACAAAAAAAAACAACTGTTTACTTAACAATCAACCCCACATTTTCAAATACTGGTTGATTCAAGAGATATGATTATCATATAAACACCCAATTCCTTCTTTTGAATTGATAATTAATTTTATAAGCTGTAGCACACACTTACCTAAACGCTGCTAAACACTAAAAACCTAGGAGGGACAATAACAGAATTTTTATATGGTTCACATTTCAAAAAAAAATTCCAGTGGGGAGGAAAGAAAAACCTGCAGTGCTACTTAAAGACTTCATACCTCCAGAACACTTCCACATGCTTTTTTTTTGAAAGAAAAACCTACACTGCTACTTAAACACTTACCTACACCTCCACACGCTTTTTAGCGTTTTCAAATTCTTTTTCTTAATAATAGCATTTTTTTTAAAACGCAATTTTTTAGGCGAGGGGTCGGACTATAAATTAGTTGATCCCTATTTTCTTCTTTCAATTTTTATTATATTAATTTCATTCTTCCCAATACCATTGCTGTTCAATACAACATCTCAAATCATTCCATCTCTGACTTTCTTCAGCCTTACACACCCACCCCCACCCATTTGCATTTAAACATAAGATGTTTAGCTCAAAAAGGAAGTCCATTTTTACCTACGAACTTGTTCAAGGTGGCTAAATATTACTTTGTTGGGAATCTTGTTCTTCTTGTGAAACTTCCTCTGACCACCAGAGCTGAGCTCCCCTGTTCAACTCCTGGTCATGATTGAGTTTTTTTCCCCCCTTCTTTATTTATTTTTTTCTTCTTTTTTTTTCCTTCAAAGTAAGCTGATATTTGGCAGGAAATTTTTTCCAGTTTTATTTCACAAACAATCATTTGTTTGTTTCTTTTAAGCCCTAGCCCTAATTGTATTGTATATGTATAAAGATTATCCAATAAAATACTGTTCTACGTATTTCTGCATAGTAATTTCTGGTACCACTGTATTAGAGTGGTCCCAAATGAATGCAGGTATAGTAACTGACCAGGTAAAGTATGACCCTAGGTTATGTATGCTAGGACTATATTTGAGGGATATCTATTTAAATATAGCCATATAGCCCTAGCCAACCCTGGCCCAATGGTAGTATGCTAGCCCAAGCGCTGAATAGGGAGTGGGTGTTCAGCAGTGCCTGTGTTTTGCCGGACAGTGAGGGCCACAGTGCTAACTGCAAGATTACCTCTTCATCTTACATGTTAGGGAGATGTCTGTCCATCTCTAGGTTAGTGCTATCTGATCTGCTTGGCCAAAGCTATTGATTGATTTCTCTGAAACTTGGCATGACCATTGGTTTCAACCCAACTTAAAATATAGGATAAAGAAAACAATCCAGAAAATGGCTAAGAAATTTATAAAATAAATAAAAAAGCGAATTCAATTTGCACACAAAAAGAGCCTTTAAAACACCATGGCCAAGTGGTTTAGGTACAAGTTGACCAAGATGGAACTTGTCAGAGCCACAGGAGGAGAACCAATCCCAACTAATACAAATGTGGGTAACCAAGAGAGGCTGGATAAAGACAGGAGTTATAAGAATTTTGTAGTTAATACAAATGTGGGTAACCAAGAGATGCTGGATAAAGACTATTATGAGAACTCACATGAGAAGGATTCAGCTGGCCCCTGGGAGCAGAGGCCCAGGAAGTAACTACGAACTATAAAGTATAGAAGACAGAGATACCGGAATATAATTAAGCTCTTCACCAACTACCAAAGAGTGTATCATTGTGCATAGTTGTTGTCAAATATTGTAAAAGAATCTATTGTCTGATACCAGCAGTTCACTGGATTGGTTTATGATACTTACCTTTGTTGAGAACTCACTTTGGGAACCAGCCACTGATAGAGGGGTGGTGTGGTAGCCTTGATACAAAGAAATTGGGTAGTGAGACCTAACTTGTGTGCCAGGGATCATGTCCCTGCTCAGGTTGCCTGAGTAACAGAGGACAGGAGCCAGGGAGTACTCACAGAACTCCAGATTCAAATCCAGGACCCTTTTCCCCCCCTCCTTTTAAAAAATTTTTTCTACGTCTTCTCCCCCCCCTCCCCCTCCTTCATTCTTTGTTTTAACTAAATTTTTGGCCAAGCAAAGCCAGGTTTGGCCCCTAACATTTTATTTGATCTTTTCAGGAAATTAAGATAAGAATTAAAATGACATCAGTTCAACAAACAAAATGAAACAAAAGAGAAATTTATGTACAGATTAATCAAAATGGTGCATTTGGTAGAAGAGTGATGATTGTTTGAGGCATGAACAAGTTCAAGCTATCTTGAGAATTGTGCCTGATAAATCCATCCTGTCAGCTAGAGTGAAAAAACATTAGATAAAAATTACAAGGAAATAAAATAAGCTGTGGATCACCTTATATAGGCACTGGACAGTTTAAATAGGGAATATATATATATATATATATATATATATATATATATATTCAAAATAAGAATTACAAATTTTATTGTCTTATATGATGTTTATTATATTACAGTAATTAACTCCAGCAATAAAATAGCTAATATATCTCTTAGGGTTAGTGTTGTGAGGCACTACTGAATATAGATTTCTCCGCCACGAATTAAAATGTCGTCATTATATCCAAGAGTAGAACCACGAAACACCCGTACATCTATACTATCAAAGGTGGTCTGTGGCAGCTCCCTGTAGAACCACGGAGGATTGTTGAAGGAGCAGCATGAGTTCTGTGGACCACAACCCTCTCCATCCCACAGTGGGTTAGCAGAATATACTAATCTTAGGCTATCCCCATCTTTACCAGCTGTATCACAGAAATAATCATTTCCCACATATGGTGGAGGAGATGGAACAAAATTTGATACAACAGGGTTGGTGCAGGCACACTTTGAGAGAGGCTCTTCCTCACCATCATTATCTGCAGCAGCAAAGGTCCAGATATGCGTTCTTGGGTCTCTCCCATGCGTGATGCTCACACCTATCACATATCTTGAATCTATATCTTTTACATTCCCAACAGTATTAAGTTGAAATGCAAAGTTAAAGTTATATCCAAATTGGTTACCATCAATCCTTCCACACACCTTTGAATACGCAACAACATCCTTCGATACTTCTGCCAATGTAGCAATTCTCTTACTTGTAGCAGTAGTTATTCTACAGTAGCGTCTTTCGTTTAATTCAAATGCCTCAAAGTCATCAGGACAGGGATTGGTAGCGTCAGTATAGTCCTGATTGTATACCCTCATCCAGCCTCCAGTAATACCTCCACATGTCCTGGTCATGTCACAGTATCTATATGCAGCACCCTCGGCTGACTTGATGAAATAGTAGCCTGAGGAAGCTGAGGGAGAGATCTTGAGTGCTTGAGCACAGGAAGTGAATTCATGTCCAGCCCTGACTGAGAGGTTAACAAATGCATCAGCTATCTCTTGAGGTTTCAAAGTCAGTCTGCTTAGCTGTGCAATAGTCATATCATTTAGTGTGTCTTGTAAAGTTAATCTATTAATATCACCATCCAATTTGGCGAATATTGCAGCATTCATCATTTCTAGCTCTAATCTATCTACGTTTAACTTATCAATGTCTTCTCTGTATCCGTCCAAAAGTTCACTCACATTGACTTCTGGTGGTGGTGGAAGATCCATAATCAAGGATTTGAGATTACCAAGTAGATCAGTAGTGGACTTTATATTTGACTTGAGCCGTGCTACCTCAGATTGAACATTGGAAAGCACCAAAGATATAATTATTGCCGATGCAACATTTGCAATGAAAGCTGAGATAAAGCCAAAAATGCAAATGATGAATATTCTACCTCTTTTTATGCTTGAATTAATTTGCACATTGCCTTTCATAGATGGTTGCTCATCATCACCTTCTAAAGCTTCATCAGTATAATATTCCTCTGTTGAACTCCTTGAAGATCCATCAGTTAAATTATAGGTTGGCACTAATTCACTGTTCTTCATATCCACAATAGCTGAACTTCTATTAGCTTTTGAACAAACTGCAAACAAATAAAAATGGATGGGCGAATATGAGCGCATGCATTTTTAATCTATATAATGGTTCATGAGTATCATGTATGTAGCTGTGTGTGTATTTGGGGCTCCAAGGGAACAACACTTTCAGGGTTTGCACCTGACACACCTGTGGATGATCTTTAACATTCAATAAGATAATTCCCCCACCCCCTGTCACAAATTGCATCATTTTTATTTGGGGTGGGGGGTTAATATTGATATCTACACCAGCATGGAACATAAATTAAGAATACCATCAGACAAAATACTCCCAAAGAAATATTCAATGCAAAGTACTGCAGAAAAACTGCATAAAATTTAGTATAAAATATAGTACAAGATACTTTCTAAGAAGAAAACAAAATTGAAATATTGGTATTGGTTATTTTCTTTCAAATACTAAATACTTTGCAAGCATGTCTTCCAGAGATATAATAGGAGACTGGTTTGGCTAAGATTGTTAGTGGGTTTGCCTAAGTATTAGCATGATATGCACATCAGAGCAGATTTCTTCTTCTTGAAGATTGTCAAGAGCCACTGCAATCAGATGGAGAGCATGAGGCATTCACAAAACTCAATTTTATTATCCTGGAACATTAGAAGTTCTACATAGGGCCATAGGTCATACTCCCTCCCCAAATTTGACCATTTCTAAAAAATAGAGGAGCCGCAGTTTTGTTTGCAAAGTTGGGTACTCATCTATAACAATTTGGATCCTCAATTTCCCACAGCTCAATAGACAATTTAAACATCTCAATCAATTGTTAATAATTTCATGGTATATTACATTGAAATCTATCCCAACAACATCAATAATTGAAACTTAGAAAGCAGGGGACATTCGCAATTGCTGAGGAAGCACTGTTGTGCAAATTAATTATCCAACAAGAGCAATCACTGCCATACAAAAAGAATTTAGTTGAAATGCTTTCAATGCCCTCTTCCATAATGTTTAAGATGTTAGATGGACAACCAGTGACTTGATTATTGCAAAAGATGCTGTGAATTGGCTTCTTGCCATCATTTAACCTTGCAATGAGAGGTCCTATTCCTAGTCCTAGTTCATTTGTTCTTAGTATAGCATTTATTTTCAAAGAAAAACCATTGTGGTTGTAGCCCCACCAAATCTCAACCACCCATCATTATCAATATAGTCTGGCAGGCCACACCTTCCTTTCTCTGGAAGGTTCTAGTTCCCCAAGCCACATTTTTGTTTCCCTTCCCCTGGATTCTGGGGGACCATGCTGCCTGTGTATTGCAAATGGTTCCTGTGGTTTAAAAAAAAATGTTTTGGGTAAAACATTTTGAGCGTGAGCATCTGGAGGGCTCACAATTATGTTCAAATTGTTTCACATATATTTGTGCAACTATGTAACCAAAGGCAACACCAGTAATTACATTCCAGTGGCACAGATTCTGTTGATGCAGACCCAGACACCAGACCCTTCCCAGGAAAGGGTGGCCCGCCAGACTACTATCTATAGACTCTGAGAAAACTTGGAAACATGAAATAATAGCAATAATGATAATATATAAATTATAAATTCTGTAAATAAATAAATATATATATATATATATATATATAAAGTGTCCAATGTTACAATGGTTAGTATCTAGCCCTAGCCCTATGGCTGAAGGTGTACCCTAAGCACTCTAAACCAAAACTAAAATTAAAAAAATTAAAAAAATGGAGCTACCTTTCTTTTATAATTCCCTTCTTAATGGAACCCCATGCCACTCTTGTTATGGGTACCCAGAAAATATTGTCCTACTCCATCCCATTTCACCTAAAAGTTAGCTAAAGAACTTACCAAGAAATATTTTTGTCTGTTGTTGCTATTAAATTCAATATTATAACGGAGATACAGTCCACAAGGAAGAACAGTGGAGTAAGGAGGACTGATATAAATTAATAAGATGTCTTACCTTCACATAAAATGCGCTATAGCGATATCATGGGTTCAGCTGTTGTAACGGATAACTAACCGCTTGCCTGAGGCTAGGGCATTCCATAGTGTCCCAGTGTGCGCACCGCATACACACCGCAAACGTACACAAACGTGATGTTCCACTTCCTGCAGTAAGCGTATGCCATCGCACTGCTGAAATGTTCACAGTGTGCGCATGTTCAACAAAGAGGAGAATGTGGGTGTGTAAAATTTTTTCCAGCAGAAGAGCTAAGGGAGAATACCACAATCTCCTCCAGGAAGTGAGGCTGTCTGACCAGGAATCTCATGTGATATATTTCAGAATGTCAAGGCAGAGATTTGACTCACTTTTGCAGCTGGTATGTTGGAATTACATCCCCCCCCCCCCCTCAAACCCCCAACCTCACTATGAGATGAAGGTGCAATTTCAATAGGTCAGTTCTGCACTTGCTCACAGCCATGCTACAGCTCTGTTAGAGCAGAGATTTTACCAGCAGAGAGATTAGCTCTCACACTCCGTTTTCTTGCTACAGGAAACACTCAAGGACTTATTATGGAAGGAAGGAAGGGAAATGGTCATTTAAAAATGTTATTGGCAATACTTCTAGGTATCTCTCTCCTTTAATTTCCATATGGGTCGGTCAGTCCACTGTGTGTTTCATCATCAATGAAACATGTGAAGCGCTTTGATTTGAGCTGAAAAAGAACTTTGTAAAGCCCCCATCATTTACTGTTGAGTGGGTTGAGATCAGCCGTGATTTTGAAAAAAATTTGGAATTTCTCCAACTGTATAGGTAATATTGGCTGACCACATTTTCAGAGAAAACTCCCATTTCTCAGTCAACAAATCTAATCTTACATATGGTAATATATTAGATGCATTATCCCCCCCCCCCCCCTTTAAAACATTCCCATTTGAACAGGAGCTATTGATGGAAAACACACACATGCCAATAGTGGGTCCTTGTATTACAACTACAAGGGGACACACTCGGTGGTACTGCTGTCTATTGTGATGCTCACTACAGGTAGTGGTTGATAGACTGATAAATTTTGACTACTCTGCTGTATTTTTTAAAACTTTTCTTTCTTTCTTTTTTCATTTACTTTTCATCACGAGTTATTTATACATGTGTATGCAAAATCAATATAGGGTTACTATGGTTGACTTGGGTCAACCTGGCCGTTACAGTGATGGGGGCACTTTGTCCAATTCCACATTTGGAAAAGCATTGGAAAGGGACACCCTGCCATTACCTTCCCCCAGCCCGCTTCCCGAGACCACACAGCCAGACCTTCCATGTCATTGTTGGAGATGAGGCCTTTCCTTTGAGGAAAAATTTATTATGACCTTATCCAGGAAAGAACCTCTCTGGTATATTATTGATACACATTAAAATAAAACTGTAGAGTAATAATATGTTAACTACTGTTTGTGTGTTTCCTTTTCATAGAGGAACAGGCAGTGTATAATTACAGGCTTAGCAGAGCAAGGCAGATAATTGAGAATAATTTTGGAATACTTGCTGCTAGGTTTGTTAATGAAAAATTTTTTTCATATGTTTGTAGGCCATATTTTTAATGTAGGTGGAGGCTGTTCCGGAGGGCCATCATATCCAAACCTGATAGAGTTGTTCTACATACCAAAGCTGCCATAGCCCTTCACAATTATTTAAGAACAGCAGAGGGTACTGTATACTTCCCTCCAGGGTTTATAGATGGAGAAGATGGTGCAGGGAATTTAATTCCAGGAAGGTGGAGAAATGACAAAGAACCAGTTATGGGAATGGGATCTGTGGCACACACTGGTAATAACAGGTACAGAAAACAGTGCATTCCTTCATAACTTTTTGAATACTACCCCCACCACACATTGAACCAATTTTTCTCCCTCCGCTTATTTTTGTGCAGGTACTCAAGGTCTGCAGCTGCCACTAGGAATATTTTTAAGGACTATTTTAATTTCCCTGTTGGCCAAGTCGCCTGGCTGTACATGCATGTTCGTTGTACTCAATGAAGGGATTCAAGGGGATCACAAAGTGGAGATTTACTGTATCAAGCAATCACACCAACACTGAATGTTGGTTCATCTGATTCTGAAGAAGTGTAGAACAATTACGTTATGTAATGATAACTGATCGTGAGATGTACTTCATTGCTGGATGTTATTGTCATCAAATATGTTATATTTAATTTTTTTAAAATAAATATTGTACATGCAATATACAACATATAAATTTTAAATATCTACTTAAAACAAGTGTTTGCTATTGTTATAGTTAAGTTATAGGACACTTTAAAGTGATTTATGATGAGCTTCTTTTTTTTTCCTGTATGAAGTGATACTTGATCTGCATCAGTGTATGCTAAGCACACTCCATGTAATATTTCTATACATTGCAGCGACATAAAAGTCAATGTTTTCAATTGTAGGACATGTCCAGAATCTCTGCGGATAGGTGGAATGTTTTATTTGTGGAATGTAACATCATGCCCAATGTCATTTGGATAGGTGAAATATTTACTCCAGTGAAATGCACCATACATTTTTTTATGTCATACAGAGCGTTTCTTCCCCTGTGCTGGTGGACTGAGCTAGGCAATTATAGAACAGCATATTATTATAGACTGCTAGCTACTGCTTCATAATGTTTTTGCCTAATTCTAAAAATGTTGATACCTATTATTTGTTTATGCTTGCATAATTAGCATCCATGTGTGTGTGTGTGTGTGTGTGTGTGTGTGTGTGTGTGTGTGTGTGTGTGTGTGTGTGTGTGTGTGTGTGTGTGTGTGTGTGTGTGTGTGTGTGTGTGTGTGTGTGTGTATATGTATGTATTTTTTCTTTCCCCACCCCTTCTTTTTCTACTTTATTTTTTCTTTTTGTGTGTGTGTGTGTGTGAAGCATTGTACGTCCAATATATAAATCTGTGGATTTCTTGTGCTGAGGTGGATGTGGAAATCCCCATACTTTTTTTTTACTTCGTATTTGTTTGTGAAAATATTTGTGGAACAATCAATCACTGATTATGACTATTTCTATTAGTCACCTACAAAAATTTGATTACTGAACATTTAAATGTTTGATAGGGATTATGTCTGATGCAGCATCGCCTATAATATATCCCTGGTGCCTTGCATACAATAATATGCCCAAAGTAAGAGGTGCAACCTAGTGCGATCCAGCAATGTCTATACAGAATCCAGTTATCACTGTGTATGCATACTCTATGTCCATAAATTCGACTGACTACAAGTCCATAAATAGATCACATTTTGGCGTGACACTTTGGCTAGATTGAATACAGCCCAGGTCTGCACATACCACTGTGAAAGCTAGACATGGTAATACATGCTGACCAAGTAAGTGAACTTAAAGAAGCTTAAATAACCTAGATTGCAGTTTACCTTTGTACTCATATGTTATTATATTTGTCCATTCTATAGTAAATAATTTTAACCAATGTATTTACTTCATAATAGAGCAAGCCAACCAAGTAAAAAAAAAGAGAAGAAAATGGATTACAATATAGTTTGTATCCTACCACTATTTTTCCAAGCTCTTTTTCATGGTGGGATGATGTAATTTCTCCTTAGATTAAGACCTTTGCATCTCTCTTTGTGTGTGCAAGCATGCACACTGAAATATCAATTTGTTATTCCGGTTAGCTTCTCAGTTTACAATTGTGATAATCCCAATTAAAAGAGGTTGCACTGGTGTCATATAATATTTGGCCTTGTTCAACATGAATTGGCCTACCATGACACCCAGAGGAGAATGGGTGTTAGACACTAGCATAATATAAGGTATGCCCAATTTGTAACAACTTCAACTGTAATATATAAATATTCCAACAATTTAGTGATTTTCATCAAATTGAAAATGTGTTACACTAAGGTATGCATGGAGTATTTCATACAGCTCATTTAAGTAATATGATTACCAAAACATTTTTAGGATATACCACTCCCACTCCAACAGAACAATTTTGACTATGGAGTTTTTATGAGTGGCAATTTTGATATATTTTCATGCTTTCATCAACATGCCTTCATAGCCAACCTTTTAATTTACATAATGTATTAGCTATAAGGAGAATTTTTTTTTTTTTTTTTTTTTTTTTTTTTTTTTTTTTTTTTTTTTTTTTTTTGGTGAACAATAGGGGAAAAAAAGGATGTGGAAATTGGAAAGTAAGGGGGAAGAAATACTAGTCCAAAATACTAACCACTGACTTTGAGCTTGGGAGACATGTGCCCTGATCTATTGGCAATAGTTTCTTGGGCTTTTTATGAATTCCTTATTTCTTTTCTCACAGAGCTTTACCTAAGACAAAACTCAATCTATGCATTCCCAATGCTACCCCAAATAAATTTTAAAAATGTATGGTGATTTGAAATTGAGTTTGGGAGTAGTATTACTTATGGACAGACACTTGCATACTAGGTTAAGTGTGATTTTTAAAATTAATTATTATTCTCATCTCAAATTATATGGTATGCACAATATGAAGTTTTGGGAATAGAAAGGGGGTTCTTCTTTTTTTGGGGGGGGGAAGAGGGGGGGAGTGAGTAGTAACCTAATTCTCATTAATTATTCAAGAGATATATATTATGTATGGCACTTTGTTGTCACTCACTCCCTACCCTTAATATTATTGCCAAATGAAAGCTTAGTTCTAATACTTTCCAATGTATGCTCCATGGCATGTTCAATGTTCAACTGTCCCACATTCTCAAGAATTATTGTGAAGTACCATACAAATTTCACCAAATATGGTTAAAAAATATGGACATGCATAATGGCAAAACAGTCCTACATAATGTAATAAATTTATGTGTATATATGTATATGTATATACATATATATATGTGCGTATATATATATATATATAGACACACATATATATACACATATATACATATATACATATGTATTGCAAATAGTGTCCTGAGTTGAATCCCAGCTGTCAACCTTCATTACAGGTGGATCATAGATTGAGGCACACTACAGTAGACACAGACCTCCAATATTTACTAGAAGAGTTCTGTTGCAGTGCAAAGGCAACTCAGCATTAAACTGGACCTTTTGAGTAATTAGAGTGATTATGTTTTTATTAATTAGAAAAATGAATATGTGAACAAATCATGTGCTGCAATAGATCTACATGTAATATACATATTGTGGTGACTGTTGATTATCCTTATTATTCATTTAATGTTAATGTTATTCATAAGTGTGGTTTCATGATGAACTAGTTCTTTTATTCATTTTTTGTACAAAGACCTTTTGTTCTACTGTCATTGTCAGTCGAGTAGAATTGAGTTGTTGCTGCATGTCTGTTGCTGTCAAGTTGTCATTTTCAATAAAAGCTTTCTTTCAATCCTTTGATTACTGGGATACAAGCGTGTGGACTTAGATCCATTGTGAGGCTACTACACATATTATAAAGTACAAATAGTCTGCCTGCCTGCCTGTCTGTCTGTCTGCCTGTCTGTCTGCCTGTCTGTCTGTCTGCCTGTCTGTCTGTCTGCCTGTCTGTCTGTCTGCCTGTCTGTCTGCCTGTGCATCGTTGGGTTCATGCTTGAACAATTGGAGTTAGACCACAAACCCATATATATTTACAATCAGTGTCACCAGGGAATGTTTTAAGTATATCTAAGTGGCCACACCCCTTTTCCATACTTAAAAAAAAAAGAAGAAAAGTTTTTTGCTAGGAAAAAAAATTGAGCTACAGGCCTAAAACTTTGGCATACAGACACAACTTGACTCCATGAATAGCAAGGGGTGGGTCCCATCTGGCCACACCTCTTCCTCTTAGTGTGTAAGGCTAAAATTGTTTAAAATGGTAGTAAAAAAAAAAAAATGTTTGACCTAATCACATGTTCATTTCTGTTTCAAAAAATCCACAAAATGTTTTCAAAGCAGGCACTTTGTGATTATGTGGGTGAAATAACGGCCCGTAGGGCAGGTTTTTCGCTAGTATTCATAAAATATCAACCCATATGTAGAGTTGTAATTTTTTTTTGTTATTTCTTTAGTTCCAATACAATATGTACTAACAGTTAATTAAAAGGATCTTTACCCCAGTAAACACGATGAATATACCAGGTGTTGCCGGGCCAGAAATAAATTTGTAATGAAGATAGCTTTTTAGATCTTACAAAGAGAGGATGGTCAGTCAATTAGCAATCCAATCCACTCACAGTACATATTGGATGCTTCATCATATCCCAATCCTCAAACATTTTCAATATCCAGACCTAATTGGTACCAGCCATCGAGGACAGAAGTAGCTATCACCTAGCCATTAACTTTAGTTTATTTGGCATATTGTAAAACATCCTCTCTGATGTCATGGTGTAAAAATTGCACGCATAAATGAAATACTTCTATATTAAAAGAAGTTATTTCATCCACCATTATAAAAAAATGATTTATAATTCTTATTTTATCAACTAAATAATTTTAATTATGTTCTTACCTAATTAAATATTTCATTTTATATGTGGGGTGATGTGTATGTGGTATTCTTTAGCTTTGGTCTTTCAAGGCAAGTATTTATGACAGAGTTATGCTTAGCCAATTGAATACCTTCATTAATGCCAAAAAAAAACTTCCTGGTTACCATTATACCAAGGTCCACCATCTTCCTGAAGTACCAAGCGTTTACCGTCCACAAAATAAAATACATTCTGGCGGAACGATGAATTGTGTCTGTTTTCCTCAATAGCTTTAGCCAGTGCAGAATTAATGCATGAATCTACATTATGCTGTGGATTTTCGACAGATTGGACAAAAGTACTTGAATCTGCCATTGCATTAAGGCATTACAGAGTAGAGGAATGACTATCTACTATGTTATGTACATTGACCCATTTTGAAAAAGGTGTATTGACAAGAATTCCATACTTATTCCTATCTTCTACAAATAAACCAAAGAAAATACAAAACCTACAATCCAATCAATAACTTATTATACACCAACTAAGAATATTTTATAGCCATTTCATCTGAAAGCAACAGCTATACAATATACTCCTTGGGGAAAGGTAAAGTTTCGTTTAAAAAAGTGTTTTAAAAATCAAAGATTTGATCTTTAGCCAAAGAATTTTTATCACACCAATTACTTCAGTAATGGGCATATTATGCATAAAAGATTAAAAAAAAGACATCTTAACTTTCTTTAGATAACTGGGTCATCATGATGATTCAAACCTCCATAACCAGCAGAAGGTCCCAACCTAAGATTATCACTGACACAAGTACCACCAAAATTACTGAACATAGCTACATGGCTCACATCAGCAACACCATAACCACTAAGGGTAGACATTGCAGGGGTGGCTAAGGGTGGGGGCTAGAGGGACTTGAGCCCCCTCACTTTTTGGTAGGTGGGGACAGACCCCCTCAAATTTTTTGAACAATGAGGTCAATGTATGAATGAAGTAGCTCTAACTCAATCCTCCCTATCTATTCTTCTTCTCTTTTCTGTCTCTTCTTTCTTCCCCCTTGCTCACTGGGACAGAGAGAGTGAACAAGTTTTAAATATGGTATTGTGTGCCTACATGCATATGCAGGCATCTGCTAAAATGTCTGTACATGTAGATACGCTTAACACCACCACCACCTACCACCACCACCTACCACCACCACCTACCACCAACGCATGTGAACCACTAACAGTATTTATCATGAATAATCTTGCATTCTGCCAGCTTGCTCTGAAATCAGTACCAGCTGGAAGTTTATTTTGACAAAATGGCTAAGAGAATGAGACAGGCAAGCTTGCTTGATGCTTGATCATCAGGAAAGAGACAGACTGCTAGAGTTCAACCAAAGATAATTCTTCAACCAGAAATATAATTTTTGAAGATTAGGTCAGCCTGAAATTGACCCTGTAACTGAGGCAGTCAATAAAGATAATGGGAATATTTGATATTTGAGATCTGTGATCTCACTTTCAGAATAGCTGAAATTCCATGTTCTACATCAAACCAGGCAATTGGTAGCTCTAGTAGTTTTGATGATTACCAGTCCATATGCTGTACAGCCAACACCAACCATTTCAGCCTAAAAAGAAAGAAATACTCTTAGGTCTCTCAAACAAGAGTCAAAATATTATTGCTAGTTGATATACTACTTTATACACACAAGCAGTTGACAGATAACTGTGATCTTATGAATTAGCCAGACCATTTTGTGCAGTGCTAGATGAACACAGGGAGCATTTTGGTGCATTTAAATAGCTCTGTTTTTTCCTCACACTTGATTTATCAGATTCTCATGATTATCAATATCCCCACTAATACTCTTGGTAGTGCTTATGTCTTCCCCCCCCCCCTCCCCTCCCATTTAAAAATTAAGTATATGCATTGCTTGTATGTAGGGAATAAATCTTGCCATCCCCCTTGTTGCCCACTTATATTAGGTAAACTGAGTCCCCTCAATAATTTGAAGCTTGAGCCACCCCTGCATTGGAAGTGAACACTCCAGCTTGAATTACCTGAGAAAACCATCACTTCAGGTAGCAGCCATCTTGCTCCCAGCAAGCCTAGCTCCCACCTAATACACAATGGAGTTGAGAGATTCAGAGAAAGGGTAGGAGGTGCTGACTCGCAGTTACACAGTTACACACTACCGCAGTACACAGTCACGGAGAACTCCAGATAATCTGGTACACTTCAAAACTGAACGCGGGAGACCCAGACTAACTGGCTGACTCTTGGTGGTGTATATGCATGGGTACTGACAGAGAGAAATATTATTATTATTATTATTTTTTAAAAAAAATTTTCCTTCCCCCACCCCCCCCCCCCCCCCCCCCATAGGGGGGTTCGGTCGAACCCCTCTAACCCACTCCCCTGGCTACGGGCCTGTCATTTAAAAGATGCTGTAACCAAATCTGATTGGTCAGAATTGTAAACGTCACCTTCGCAGATCAGATAATTAGCGATGAACAAATTTCAAGAAAGAGAAATGAGTTGTTTATTCCGTATTTCAGAAACTCCCGGTTAATATCTGTAACCACAATTAAATTTTTGGCCTATGACGCACTTCCGCTGGAATCGTGAACACCTGGCTCCAATGACCAGACGGATTATTCCTTTTTAATCTGTCTGGCTACGCGAGACTAACGAAAGGGAACCCCTAGTTGTTTCTGAAATGGGGTTGCATAACGTGGGTGGAAATGGCGTTACAAATCGTGGGTGCTAAACCTAAATCGTGGGTGCTAAACCTAAATCGTGGGTGCTAAACCTAAATCGTGGGTGCTAAACCTAAATCGTGGGTGCTAAAATGAATGAGGGATAGGGGTGCTAAAACCCCCCAAATCATGAATGTAAATTTTGTAAATAAAGTTGTGGGTGCTAGATGGTGGGTGCTAGATGGTGGGTGCTAGATGGTGGGTGCTAGATGGTGGGTGCTAGATGGTGGGTGCTAGATGGTGGGTGCTAGATGGTGGGTGCTAGATGGTGGGTGCTAGATGGTGGGTGCTAGATGGTGGGTGCTAGATGGTGGGTGCTAGATGGTGGGTGCTAGATGGTGGGTGCTAGATGGTGGGTGCTAGATGGTGGGTGCTAGATGGTGGGTGCTAGATGGTGGGTGCTAGATGGTGGGTGCTAGATGGTGGGTGCTAGATGGTGGGTGCTAGATGGTGGGTGCTAGATGGTGGGTGCTCAAACACAAATCTGTGTGCTAAAACCATAGATTTAAAACCCAGAATGGGGATTGGAAAGGAGTCCCGTTATGTAGCCAGTTGCCCCATAAAATAACTTTGACCTTTACGTGGGTGGCCTAGAAAGATTTCTCTAGAAAAATGAAAGTTTTTAATTTGTCAACTCCGAATATAACCTAGACTATACTTTGTAGCGCGATAACAGGCGAAGAACTTCAAACTTCACTACTTGCACAGCGAAAGGATCTTCCCTAGCACTGGTTGGTATGATAAAACTAGAGCACCACATTGTGAGCTGGAGCAGATGACGATCACTGCTCAACCGCTAGATTTTGGGGCAGGAAATGCCCCAGACAAGATAGTAACAATATTCCAAGATTTTATGTAAGTAAATCTATGCTTAATTTATACTTTACTTATCATTCTTTTTTTGATCCACTTATTATTCTTTCACTATTAAATGATCTATAATTAATATTTTTACTCACATAAAATAATCCCTTTCCACCAGTTTGAACATTTAAACTGCCTCTATAACTAATGTAATTGCCAAGCAGCTATGAAGGTAGCTATTGAATCATCCAAATAAGATTTTTTTAAATTGTATTTTCCTTTTCATAATGGCATAATCAAGTGGTGATGCCATTATATTTTATAATCTTCAATTACCTTATTGTTCCATTATGCTCTATTGCTAGCCTACTATTTCATTATAATTGGTTTTAATTTTTTATTTTATTTACTCCTTATCATTCTCAAAAAAACATTATCATAACTGATCGAGGTCTAAATTTAAGGCAGGTAAGATCAATGATAACCAAAAAATATGTATCCAAGATTGCACATAGTAACAACCCATGATCATATACGTGTTATTTGTGATCTAGATTATGAGTAAGGTAAGGTCACCGAAAAAGGTACCAGAATTGTATAATTGTGAGCAAAGATACCATGGATCATTCAGTCATATATAACATTTATACACAGAAACAATGCTACAGACATATTCCTGTAGCATCTGTGAAAGCCCCATTCACAGATGACAGAAAAGACACATGACATAGAGAGCAACATCAAAATATAAGAAAGTCAGTTCTTCTGCCCCTTCAAGTGCTACTTGTCTCCATTCCATACCGTGACACTCTTGCTTGGTCATTATCAGTCAGTGCACAATGATTTACCAGTGAATAATACTTTGTCAGCTCTAGTTATAGTATCAATGGATCACTGTCAATGGATCACTACCATGGATTCAATATGCATAAACACTAGCTATCTAATGTATCACGAATATTAGTAAAGATCTTTCACTGAGCAAGCGATTTCCATTCAAAAATAATCTGCTCAAGATGATTGACCAAAAACAATGAATTTCTTAGTACCCACAATCCGGGGAGGAGTTCAATGGACACATGCATACAGACTGACAGAGTTAGCCAAATAAGTATTAGGATCAGTCCCAAATACCAATGTACCTACTACACAAGTGGTTTCACATACAATTGTAGGTACAAAGAATCTCAAGTCTAATTCATTTGAAGAATTTCGGCATGGAAAGATTGGAGGAGGAATATCAGTCAAGTGGAGATAGAGGTTAGAACAATGGCATTCTGTTCTATCCAAGTTCAATTATAGGATACTCAAACAGTACTTAAAAATTTTTATTCAAAGAATTTAAGACAAGAGTATAAAGCTCTGAGATGGCCATAAGGTAAGAGTAAGCAACCAACTAAAATGATACACAATATATATTAAGAGTCAAAGGTGCATTGCCTGTGCAGTTCAAGAAAAATGGTAAGGTGTGAATATAAGAGTGTGCTTTGAATTTTATTAGTTTCTAGCTTAGTTTTTTTTTATTGTTATTGCATGGCCTAATCTAATAAATGGAGGAGGAAAGGAAAATTTGGAAAGATGACAATAGATTATGCCTGAACTTGTGTATATTACCTGCTCTCTGCATGTATGTCATCAGAATGGTATGTGTGTGGTTAGAGTGTGAATGTGTATGTATGTGTGCATGTGTGCATGTGTGTACTCGATGCACATGTGTGAGAGAGTGGCATGCATATTTTTATCTCTTAATATATTAAAATATTGAAATTTCTTTATTATCGTGCATGAGATTAGTTTGCAAAATGTCCAGTGGTGTTCAAACCTTCAGTCATACAATATATAGGAAGGTATATTCCATTTATAATCCATTCTGAACATTTTTTTAATTTTTTTCTTGCATGTATTTTCATATGCTGTAGACAAATGTTTGCTATTGTGTGTCATGTAGAAATACATGTGACAGTGTAGATGGCAATACTGACACTGCAAAAATCAACATTCTCCAAATTTTACACTTTCCTATATTTCCTGTAGAGCTAATGACCAAGTTATTTTTATGTATAATAGAAGATGACATTAGCTCAATTCTATTTTGGTATTGATCTTCATCACTTTTATGAGTCTTACTGGAATATCTTACTTAAATATAATTTCATCCTCAAAGAAATTTCTCTGTATCTATTCCCATATCCAATCTCGTGTCTGGAAGAGATTATATAGTATGTGATATGTATTCCTCGTATTTTTAGGGTAATTGGAAACGACGCTACTTTGCACTGCTACTTTGCACTGTGTGGGAAGACTTTGTTCTACTATTCAGATAGTGACCTGTCCTTTGTTAAGCCCAAGGGAGCCATTGATCTCAAAAATGTGACGTAAGTATAATAAACCAACTTATGTAGATAATTGGAATCCTTAGTTAGCTTGAACAACCTAAAAATTGGAATATTTTTGAGGAAATAAAATTAGTGCATAGAAAATAATTGTTAGATGAAATGTTATAATAAATATAATTGAAGGATTGAAATAAGATATTTTTTGTGTTGGATTTAAAGTTATCCAAAAAAAATTGGTGTGTATATTTTATATAATGCTAACATTGCATTTTATGATTTTATCATGTTGTGTTGCTGTAGTCACATCAAAGAGGAAGCTAGGTGTGTATTTGGCATAGTTACTGTGGAGAGAACCTACTGCCATACTGCAGAAGGAGTTGACGACAAGAAGGAGTGGTGTCAACTGATTCCCTGTGTGAAGAGCATGCCAGAGGCAAAGGTCAAGTCTGTGTTGGTGGAGGAGGTGGATTCCAGAAAGACTCTCCGGACTATTGACTTGGAGCTCATTGACTCTGTGGCTGTCATTGAGAATGAAAGGAAGTAAGAAGGCTGTGTATCTGCTACATAATAATGTACACAAGTATGTATTCATGTTGTACAATTCTGTAGCTATAAACACACGGTAATTATATAGTGGGCACACTCAATTTCATGTACCCATAGGCTTTAGCCATGCAGACTATAGTGGATCTAGCTCAAGCCGTTAAGGAGTTAAGGAGTTAGCACTCAAAAAGACAGACCAGCAGACATTTTTCAAATTTGTTTTATATTAGTGACAATTTATGCTACTTTATGATATTAACACCTTTTTCCTGAGCAAGAAATTATATAATGGTGAATCATCCAAGAATCTAATACCTAAATGCAAATACAAACTTTTTTTCCACTAAAGTTATTAATTTACATACAATCAATTCACTTAATGATAAGACTTGTCCCGCGCTAAGATCTGTGGCCAATATTTACAATAATATTTATTTGAACTTTTATTTTATATGAATCAATGTAATTGTTCAGAACACTTAAGACAAGGTTAATTTTGTGGTAATATTTTTTAAAAATTTTATTTCGATATAATAAAAGTCTTGATAAAAAATATGGATGTCACTACCCCCACCATTCCAAGTGTTGCTGGACTGCATGCTACAGGTAATACATAACATCACCAACTACAGTAGTCCCCTTCTTGAGAAACTTCTCTATTGAGAGACCACCTCTCTTGAGAGACCACCTCTCTTGAGAGACCACATTTTCCATAGACTTACCTCTATTGAAAAATCATCTCTCTTGTGAGACCGATTCTTTCTGGAGGTAAGAGTGGTCTCTCACAACAGTGACTACTGTACCTACAGCTTGCAATGCACTCGGTCACTAAGTATATTGTTGTACCAACTATCTGTCATATTCATCATAGAAGTGTAGTGTACTTTGGCATACAGCATTAGATATATTGTATCATTTGTCAATATGCTTACTATTCAGCAATCTTTTGTTAAATTATAGCCCAATGCTGCAATAACAGAGAAAGAAATCTAACACTAACTTATAACCTACATAATGTTTGATAGTTAGTCTTATTGATTTTGTAAGTTAGAATAAAAATACTAGCAACATATACCCGATGTTGCCCAGGCTAATGTCAGCATGGAACATTACATAAGCAACTTAAAGATGAAATAAAGAGAAGAATAAATGGAAAGAAGGAAGGGAAATGGGCTGGGGTGGGAAGAGGAAAAGAAGGAAAGAATAAATAGGTGGACAGGAAGAATAAATAGGTGGACAGGAAGAAGAAAAAAAGTGAAGGTGGTGGAAAGAGGTAAATAAATTGAAGGGGAAAAAAGAAGGAAGAGTAAATGGAGCAGAAAAAAAAAAAGAAAAAAAAAGGAAAACAAGCCTGAAATTTATCAAATATAACCCACTCACTGTGTATGCCAGATATATGACATGCATGTCAAGTATACTAAATGTAGGTACAAAATATACAAGATGTATTAAATGTACAAGAAGAAAGAGATATATACAGTGTGTAAGTATGCTTTCTCCAACTCAGATAAGTTTTGTGCATGAAATCAGTTAAATAGATATCAATAGGGCTCAATAGATATCAATTGGACTACATAAATGACAAATCAACTTGAGTCATCATCTAATACAAATGATCTACTCAGGTCCTAAATCAACCGCTAACAAAGAAATTGTATATCCGAGTATTTTCTATCTAACCTACCAAATTAAAAAAAGCTTATTTATTAACATTTTATCTATGTCAGAATTAGAAAATGAACTGGGGAGAGGAGGTGGGTCGGGTAAGAAAAGAAGGAAGGAAATAAGGGGAAGGGGGTGTGGGTAGGAGTAGAAGGAATGAAAGAAGGAAGAAGAGAAGAAAGGGGGGAAATGGCAGGTGAAAAATCTATATATACTTCTTCCCAAATAAAAGTTGATGTATAAGTGAATAGTTTGACATGAGAAAAAAGAACAATAGATATGGCCAAAACACTTCAATTTGCTCTTTGGTGTATGGAGTAGGAGCATTTGTTATGCATAGCATCATATTTTAAAGTTTCATATAACTCATTACCCATCTGGACCAGCCTCAGTAGTTTCAATCCACTCAACAATGGGGTAAAGATCTTTGGAAAGATCTGTAGAGTTGAATTGCTGCCATATCAATCCTTAAGAACTCTAGGAGATTTGGCAAACTAAATTTGTTTTCATTAATTTGTGTACACTTTCATTAAAAAAAAAGACTGGACATTTCTAGCCAAAAAAATATCAGTTATGATTTAAAGTTTTAATGCATAATGACATAAGATGTTGATTTCCACATCCACTGAATTTCCATTGTAAAAGAAAGGAGAGGAAAAGACAGGAAAAATTAAATAAACAGACAGATAGACCGGCCGACCGACCGACCGACCGACCGACCGACCGACCGACCGACCGACCGACCGACCGACCGACCGACCGACCGACCGACCGACCGACCGACCGACCGACCGACCGACCGACCGACCGACCGACCGACCGACCGACCAACTGACAAATAGATAGATAGATAAATACCCAACCATGACCAGAAGAGGAAGTTGCCTAAGAAGACCAACAACAAGAGCAACACAAAAAAAAAAAAAAAAATCAGATTGAGACTCCACAAGAAGGATAAAAAAATAACTATTTATGAAGGGGGGCCATTTTAAATTGCAGTTAACAGTCAGGGGGTCAATTTTAATGGGGGTACAGATATTTTATCACACTGACCTTCTAGTGTAGAATGGTACTCAAAATGGAGAATAAAAACCCTTGGTAAGGCAGACCCCAAATGCAAGCTCTTGAAGCATTAAATTATATTAAAATTATTGAGAGTACCAATATGCCAGCAATCCAGTACCAAAGCTTTCACTTCAAGCGGCAGTCCAGGATACAGAGGCACAATATTTCAAATATATAGTTCTAGTGTAAGAATCTTCTTGTTGTATTCTTAACTTGTGACTTATTGGTCCTTAAATATAAATCCAGAGCAAAAACTATGTCTATGCAAGCTATACTTTTCATGTTAACTACAGTGATTGTATATGTTTATGTATATCCTGAGAATTAGTGATTTTATGACATAATGAAACTATTTTAAGTAAATTATATTTGCTCTACATAATATTAGTATATGGAGCATCGCTTTCTGTAATATAATTCTCTAAATGTCCTTGAAACTATGTGAATGATTATTTGAATGGGAATCTATCAATATGACACAATTAGTGTAAGACACAGAACAAGTATGAGTGTCTTTTTCTAATTTATTTATATAAAGTTATGCTCATGTGATTTGGTTGTGAATCTGGTTTGGTTGCATTCTTGTTCTGGGTCAGTGAAAACCACTTTGTCTTGTAGTTTATGTACAGTAGATTATTTTGATGAATGCAATACTTCGGAGTTGGGATGACACATGTTCAAGTTACATGCACGTAAGAACACTGTGGTCCTCTCTGCCAAAACAGCCATGGAGGCAAGTGAGTGGATCTCTGCTCTTCAGGATGCCATTAACACCTGTCCCACAATCCAAACCATAACAGAGAGAGTCATACTGGAGATCATTGTAAGGAGGAGGAATAGATGTAATCACCATCTGATTGTAGCTAGAGTGTTGTCTATTTTATCTCGTTGGCAATTGCTATGAAGTTGTTATAGAACTTGTTTCCTATATCATTATATGCATCAGAAAATAAAGAAACTGTCAGGAAGAGTTCATTCTATTGTGCTTTTTTTTAATCTTAAGAACATTAGAGATAATTTAAAATTGGTGATGGAATGTTAAGTCCATAGTGCAGCTTGGCAAACACAAGGTCTTACACAGTTACATCAGATGAAAGGGGTAGAAACATTTATAAATGTTTGGTTTTATAATTACATTAATAATGGACATAACTTAAGAATGGAATACTCCAAATGCCATTATATAGAAGTTCTGTAAATGTATATACATTATATATATATATATATTATTGGAAAAATAGCTTACATAGGAGATGAAACCAGCTACAAATCCTATCTGGTAATCTTTGTCGGTTTATATGATCTAACTAGCAATTTCTGTATATTCCTGAAGGGGTATTAGCACAGTGGTTAGTCTGTGTGCTACAATATGCTCACAATATCAACTCTTGACATGATGGCATTTAGTATTTGTCAATCAGGCATCCATAAAAATTAAAAAAATCTTTCTTTTTTTTCTCAATCAAGTATTCACTTTTGTATTTTTAAATAATATTTACTGACAATGCCTTTAGTTCTATACTTTTTCTCTATTAGAAAACTAGCAAGTTTCTGGATTGACATATGATCTATAATCGGTACAAAGTCATGGCTCGTACTAATGATCCTATCAAAGCTCCACTACTGGCCCTGCTCTATCCCTATGACAATTTTTTTTGTAGCCTCCATCCTTTCATATTAAAAAAACTTCTTCAGTTTCCTTAGAGTTTTATATAAGTTATAACAGGTGGGGAGTTTGTCAGACCCCTCCCCCCCCCCCCCCCCCCCAGATCCCTAACCACATTCTCCCCAAACATGGCCAGTGATCCTGTAAGTAACACCTGAAAATTTCAGGACAATTGACCCATGCATCTGGGAGGAGATAAGTTATGCACAAACACACTTAAACACACTGCATGAATCACATAAGTGTGAGCCTGTCCAAGAATAGAGGAGTGATTATCACTGTGTGGGATATGACCATATACTCAAAGAATGATATTGCAACATATGATACAATAAAGTGTTTATGGTACATTAAATTAAGTGATTGGCATGAGCATTTCCTGCTGTGCTGAGAAAATTTATGACAATTGAAATTCAATAAAATGTATTTATTGTTTTAGACTAAATATTAACTGAATAATACAATTCTGTATTTAGGTTATGGGTGGATATACAAGTAGATACATAATATGTAATGTGGTCGTATGCATGGATTTATTCCCCAACATGTGCAGAGGAAAAGGAAGCTCTGTATGGGACCCACCATCAGGAGGCTGCGAAGATCTTCAATGCTCTTGCTCAGGAGAGTTTGGCTAATCCCATCAAGCAAGTCCAGGAGGTTGTGCAGAAGTGCTTTGACATAGAAGATCTTCAGCCAGAGGTACAAATATGCTTCATTTTTGTTGAATGACTATATTAGCAGTTGATTAATGGGCACTAATTAACTTGTTTAACCTGTTGAGTAATTTGGTTGAAATTATTGACCATTTACCACCAGTTAGGGGTTTAGACACTTTTTTTAATGACAGGACAGAAATTTCACTCACCCAGGGCATTGGTGATATTTGTTAAGACCAGGGTAAAGATTCAGATTTAGTAATACATGAATAAGCCCTAATTTATGTTGAATACTGAGTTCTGGTAAGGGGTAACTACCTGAGAAAACTCCCCCTTCCCCAGGTTATACTTAGCTACGTTCATGAGTGCTGAGTTAATAAATGACAGCACAAAAGCTTCTTAATCTTTGTACATGGTAAATGATTCCTAATTACAGGAAATTTTTATATCACACATACATTTGTTTCTGAGTGAGCATCTATACAGCATGCATGTGCTTGTAAGATTCATTCCCTCATAAAGAAAGGAGTGCTAAAGAACTATGATATTGACCACTTGTTCTTGATGTTACCCCATAGATCTTCACCCAGCTCATCAAGCAGACTGCAGGCTTGTCCCCTGAGGACCTGGACAGCAGTAGTGTGATCTCTTACTGCCAGACATTAGCCTGCATGTGCTGTACCTTCTTCCCCGAGAGAGCCATCAGGCGATTCCTCACCATGCACATCAAAAAGTTAGTTGCACTTTAAAAAAATAATCTGTTGTAATAACCTATAAATATGAATACTTAGAACAACCCATGCTATTTTATTGTATGCACAGTATTCACCTTGAATTATAATTGTAAAAACTATTAAAATGTAAGTGTTTAGAAATCTCATGGATGCCATTTTCCTGTATGTTCAGTTTTCATTTTAAACACTAATTTATTCAAATAAAATGAATAACCCATGCTTAATATAAGTGTTTTAACAGCCCCTCTAATTATGCATTATGTTAGTGTTGTGTATGTAATTAGCTATGATCCTGACAAGAGAAAAGAAATCATATTAATAGAGTGTTTTGTACATCCACGCTCTTAAAGGGAGGGTGTCGTGCAAAATTTTTAAAAAATGCAAAATTTAAAAAAAAAATTTTTTTTTTAATTTGTGCTGAAATAAGTGTGTGGGGCATTCTAAAATTATATAATTTTTTTTTTTTTTTTTTTTTAATTATGAAAAAATACCTTTCTACAAGATGAAGATAAGCTTATATTCACTGCAATTTACATCCTGTAATATTGACATCCTGTTGTGGTCAAATTTTGGTTATGCCATTCTTGATGTCAGAGTAGGATCCTGTTACAGCAATGCCCTGCATAGAGTGTATTTTCTCTTCATTCTGACACAATATTTTGGTGATCTCAGCCTATCCTGCTCATTTCCCAGTTGAGAAATATAGGCATATTCAAGGTTAAGGAATCTGAAGAAATGGTTAACCTCAGCTAGAAAATTATTGGTAGGGTCTCTTGCTGCTAGCATCTAAGGTGATGGTGACTCACTAGGTGGAGGAAGATTTGGAAACATAGTTTGTAGTAATGAATAAATTATGTAGCAGGCTACTTTTGTTTTGTATATAGGTATCAGTGTGGGCACTGTGAATTAATAAGTGTCGGCTGGGAATGTCTTTGCTGTCAAGAAGTAGGTGCCATCTCCTAGATATTTTTGGAAGTGGCAATGGTGTCAACTGTGAGACAACGAGGGCTTACAGGGACATAAAAATTGATTCATGTTCAAATAATTCTATCAGTTATCATTTAGAAATTATCATCAATGATATTACCCCATACTTGATATTTATTATTCACATTGTAATGCATTAATTCAATCTATTCCTGGATAAGAATATTCAAATCCAGCATAAGAATAAGAATTCTGCAATGAACAGATATAAGAGGAGAAATTATATATGCATTATCATTGTACAATTGATTCTTCAGTTCTGTTAATGTACTTGTTCTTAGCTGAACACAAGGTGATATATTAGTCCCTTCAGTACATAAATTTTGATACTTAAATTCAGCATAAGGTGATGAGAGAAAAGCAAATCCATCCTCTCATTCCTGCCGAGCCACCTCCAGCACCAAGATGTAAGTTGCTAATAAGCAATGAATTTTTATTTCGTAAATATAAGAATATATTAAAATGAACTAAAATTAATTTGCTTCATCATACTCGCAATCAATCTGGTCTGGTACTTCACTCTCGTGTTTCTTATAACTGAAATTATCTGTTTGCATAACCCATAGGTTCAGACACACAGTTTGTAAACCCTCATGGTCTGTGATGCAATCTACCTCATTGCCACTATCCAACATTTTCTGGGAGATGGCACCTACCTCATGACAGTGAAGACACTCTCTGCTGATACTTATTTGTTCACAGTGCCCACCCACACTGACACCAAAATCAAAATTAATCTAACCCACCACACAGCTTATTTATTACTACAAACTGTGTTTCCCAGTCTTTCTCCACCTAGTTAATCACCACTACCTTCGGTGCTAGATACAAGAGACCCTACCAATGAATTGATATTTTCATGCTTGAACTGGTAGGGCTAAAAAATTTCTTAAGATTCCTCATCTTCTAGAGTTTATCTATGTTCCTCAACTAGGGGAAATGAGCAGGATAGGCCGAGATAACCAAATGCATGTATCAGAACTAAAACAAAATGTGCTATCTATGCTAGCCATTGCTGTAACAGGATCCTACTCTTACATTACGAATGGCATAACTAAAATTTGATCCCAACAGAATGTCATATTCATGAGATGTAAATTACAGTGAAACAAAGCCCATTTATGTCATTAAGAATGGTATTAAAAAAATTCCAAAATTTTTTTTAATAATTTAGGAGTGCCAAAGGAACTTATCTCAGGCACAAAAAAAATGTTCTCAATATTTTTGCATGACATAATCCCTTTAATGATATTCTTTTTTTAATCTTTGTTCCTATGGTGTGTGTGACTTACTGTGACCAGAGTGGTGAAGTATCCAGATACAGAGATGGCCAAGTTTGCCGAGTATTGCTTGACCAGCTTACGGAGGTCCAAGAAAAGATGCTTCGCTCCTTCCAGAAATGAAATCATATCTTGCTTGGTATGTTCTTTCATCCAATCACCTGTAGGAGACTGCAGTGTGTGCATGCACTAGTCCTAGCTCTATGAAAGTCTTCTGAATATGTGTGTGATGAATATATTACTTATTGCAGACGTTACTTTATGTTTAGTTAGCCATTGCAAATCATTTTTCCAAGTTCATTTATTTGGGCCGATGTTTAATTATTTTCTCATCTAATATTGTCACCTCTGATTTTTTTTTCTTACTGCTACATATGTAATCTGGTGTATCAAAAGTTTATATATATATATATATATTATATTATTATTATGAATATTAATTTAAACTGTTTGTCTACTTACTTCAGGGCTGTCGAGACCTGAACACAATCGTGTATTGCTTTGGAGGTGGTCAATGCTCCATCAACATAGTCCCCTCCATCACTGCAGGAGAGGTAAGGTGGCCGAGAGATCACACTAGTCTGTGTTACACCCAATATACAGTGAATGTGTCTGTATGTGCAAGTAAAGTGTGTAAAACATGCACATACATATATTAGTTTGTTCTTGTTTTTGTTTTTTTTATTAATTTTTGTTGGGATTTTTTTTTTTGGGTGAGGGGCAAGAGAGTGATGTTGGATAGTGGTAAAACGTGATGGTTATGATACATTGCATAGCTGCCAACTTTTTAAATGTAAAGTAAGGATAGACCACATCAATCCAAAAGCAACACCCACAATTCCTGATTATGTGTCTCCCTACCTAGTAAGAATAAAGGCTCGAGCAAAATGAATAGAGTGGCAGAAAATGAAATGTAGAGGGTTTTTTTTTTTTTTAATGTAAATTAAGATAGATTATTATCAAGTGGCCACCAGCAACACAAAATAATATTAAATAGAGGCACTGTGTTGCTGCTGTTCATTCACCAACAGTGAGAGCAACACAGCCTATCCCCAGTGGAGAGAAGAACTAGTATACAGTTTGTTTAGCAAATGAGGAAAATGACACAGGGAATGACAATACACATAGTCACAGGTTAAAGTTCTAATGCAAGCATAGTGTTTACTTCTGAATATATTTTTCTCATACATGTTGGATTTAAGGTTTTCATTAACCATTTTCTGGATAGTGGCCATATCTCTTGTTCTCTGTCTCATTGATTACATCACATGCTATCCAGCAGTTCCATCCAGATGTGGAGTGACTTTAGTCCAAAGTCAACCATATTACAAGAAAACTGATTTTGTAAGTACAGGAGACCTTCCACTAGGTCTGGCGTTTTGTAGCAGTTACAATGCTCAAATAACAAATATCACAACATAGTGGAGAAATTGCTTTCATTTCATTTAACTCACCAGGAAAAAAAGACTCTAGCATGTTAGTTGCCTCAAGAAAAAGGATGTGAACTCAAGGTTGCTGTACATGTCAGCTGAAAGAAAATGACAACAAATTTCACACCACTTTAAAATTTATTTGACCCCAAGACAGTCTGTCAAGGAGAGGGCAAGAAAACTCTATAGCAAGATTCTTGTCCAAGCCAAAACTAGTCCACATATTTTAGTGTATATCCCACCTGTATATCTGTACAACTGTGTTGAACAGTAATAATACACCAGACTCTTCAATTCACTCCAGATGGCGCCCTGTGGTCGCCAACTTAAAAAAGAAGAAGTCTTTATCGGGCTCACCTGTATACGAGCTGTAAGAATTTTTTTAATTGGTGGACTGCTCACATGGTAATATATATCTTTTTGAATCTAGCAGAAGCTTTGAAAATCATAGAGAAGTAAGTTGATGGGTGTGCTCTGGGCTAGAATTCCCCACTGTCAAACTCCACCCTCTAGCTAAGGGTAAGCCTGGCTATGCAACTATGGGGGGAAAGGATGGGAAGAAGGAGAAAAGGAGGGCAGACATGGATTCTGAAGAAAAAATGTTTTAATGTTTTATGCTTCACAACATGCACCAGGTGAAACTGCATATGTCCTGTGATTTTCACCCTAACATTTTCACTTACAAAGTTATCCAGAATTCTGAAATATGGACTGTATACTGCAGGATAATTCAGCTATGCTCCGCTCAGCTGGGATAAAAAAAAATTGAAATTCAAATAAAGTGTAAAATGTTTTTAAAACAATATTAATGAAAATACATGTAGTTAGATAGATAGCTAAATTGTAATAGCGTATCTATACTATTTAGTATAAATGGTCCGTCTATCTGTGTATCCTCGATTCATTCTTGAACAGTTGAAGTTAGACCCACAAACCCATATATACTAGGAATCAGTGTCACCAGAGAAACTTCATGAGCATATTTATATGGCAACATCCCTTTCTGTATTCAACAAGGAAAAAGAATGGAGCTACCGGCCTTAAACTTTGGCATGCTATCACAACTTGCTTCAGCAAATAACGTGAGTTTGGTCCCATTTGGCCACACCTCTTCCTTTTTGTGTGTGTAAAGCGAAAAATGTGAAAATGGTACTTCTAGAAGAACAATTTTGATCTAATTACATGTTCACTTTTGTTTTAAAAGTCTACAGCATGCCTTCAGAGCAGACATTTTTGTGACTACAGCCTATGGAAGGTAGTCCAAAAACTGCCCTGAGGG
>OZ017788.1:4981594-5002831 GCA_963969325.1 Lycopodina hypogea
ATATGGCCATGCATAATGGCAAAACAGTCCTACATAATGTAATAAATTTGTGTATATATATATATGTATATACATGTATATATATGTGCGTATATATATATATATAGACACACATATATATACATATATACATATATACATATATACATATGTATTGCAAATAGTGTCCCGAGTTGAATCCCAGCTGGCAACCTTCATTAGAGGTGGATCATAGATTGAGGCACACTACAGTGGACACAGACCTCCTTCAATATTTACTGGAAGAGTTCTGTTGCAGTGCAAAGGCAACTCAGCATTAAACTGGACAATTAGAGTGATTATGTTTTTATTAATTAGAAAAAGGAATATGTGAACAAATCATGTGCTGCAATAGATCTACATGTAATATACATATTATAAAGTATGAATAGTCTGTCTGTCTGTGCATCGTCGGGTTCATGCTTGAACAATTGAAGTTAGACCACAAACCCATATATCTATATTTACAATCAGTGTCACCAGGAATGTTTTAAGCATGTCTATGTGGCCACACCCCTTTTTCATACTTAAAAAAAAAAATTAAAAAAAAAAGAAGAAAGAAAATTACTTTGCCAAAAAAAAAAAAAAAAAAAAAAAAAAAAAAAAAAAAAGAGCTACAGGCCTAAAACTTTGGCATACAGACACAACTTGACTCCGTGAATAGCAAGGGGTGGGTTCTATCTGGCCACACATCTTCCTCTTAGTGTGTAAAGCTAAAATTGTTTAAAATGGTAGTCAGAAAAACTGTTTGACCTAATCACATGTTCATTTCTGTTTAAAAAAATCCACAAAATGTTTTGAAAGCAGGCACTTTGTGATTATGTGGGTGAAATAACTGGCCGTAGGGCAGGTTTTTCACTAGTATTCATAAAATATCAACCTATATGTAGAGTTGTAATTTTTTTGTTTCTTTAGTTCCAATATAATATGTACTAACAGTTAATTAAAATGAACTTACCCCAGTAAACACGATGAATATACCAGGTGTTGCCGGGCCAGAAATAAATTTGTAATGAAGATAGCTTTTTAGATCTTACAAAGAGAGGATGGTCAGTCAATTAGCAATCCAATCCACTCACAGTACATATTGGATGCTTCATTATATCCCCATCCTCAAATATTTTCAATATCCAGACCTAATTGGTACCGGCAGTCGAGGACAGAAGTAGCTATCACCTAGCCATTAACTTTAGTTTATTTGGCATATTGTAAAACATCCTCTCTGATGTCATGGTGTAAAAATTGCATGCATAAATGAATTACTTCTTTATTAAAAGAAGTTAATTCATCCACCATTATAAAAAAATGATTTATAATTCTTATTTTATTAACTAAATAATTTTAATTATGTTCTTACCTAATTAAATATTTCATTTTGTATGTGGGATGATGTGTATGTGGTATTCTTTAGCTTTGGTCTTTCAAGGCAAGTATTTATGACAGAGTTATGCTTAGCCAATTGAATACCTTCATTAATGCCAAAAAAAAAAAACCTTCCTGGTTACCATTATACCAAGGTCCACCATCTTCCCGAAGTGCCAAGCATTACCATCCACAAAATAAAATACATTCTGGTAGAACAATGAATTGTGTCTGTTTTCCTCAATAGGTTTAGCCAGTGCAGAATTAATGCATGAATCTACATTATGCTGTGGATTTTCGACAGATCGGACAAAAGTACTTGAATCTGCCATTGCATTAAGGCATTACAGAGTAGAGGAATGACTATGTACTATGTTATGTACATTGACCCATTTTGAAAAAGGTGTATTGACAAGAATTCCATACTTATTCCTATCTTCTACAAACCAAAGAAAATACAAAACCTACAATCCAATCAATAACTTATTATACACCAACTAAGAATATTTTATAGTCATTTCATCTGAAAGCAACAGCTATACAATATACTCCTTGGGGAAAGGTAAAGTTTCGTTTAAAAAAATGTTTTAAAAATCAAAGATTTGATCTTTAGCCAAAGAATTTTTATCACACCAATTACTTCAGTAATGGGCATATTATGCATAAAAGATTAAAAAAAAAGACATCTTAACTTTCTTTAGATAACTGGGTCATCATGATGATTCAAACCTCCATAACCAGCAGAAGGTCCCAACCTAAGATTATCACTGACACAAGTACCACCAAAATTACTGAACATAGCTACATGGCTCACATCAGCAACACCATAACCACTAAGGGTAGACATTGCAGGGGTGGCTAAGGGTGGGGGCTAGAGGGGATTGAGCCCCCTCACTTTTTGGTAGATGGGGACAGACCTCCCCCCCCCCAATTTTTTGAACAATGAGGTCAATGTAGGAATGAAGTAGCTCTAACTCAATCCTCCCTTTCTATTCTCCTCTTTTCTGTCTCTTCTTTCTTCCCCCTTGCTCAGTGGGACTGAGAGAGTGAAGAAGTTTTAAATATGGTATGGAGTGTCTACATACATATGCAAGCATCTGCTAAAATGTCTGTACATGTAGATACGCTTAACACCACCACCACCTAACACCACCTACCACCACCACCAACGCATGTGAACCACTAACAGTATTTATCATGAATAATCTTGCATTCTGCCAGCTTGCTCTGAAATCAGAACCAGCTGGAAGTTTATTTTGACAAAATGGCTAAGAGAATGAGACAGGCAAGCTTGCTTGATGCTTGATCATCAGGAAAGAGACAGACTGCTAGAGTTCAACCAAAGATAATTCTTCAACCAGAAATATAATTTTTGAAGATTAGGTCAGCCTGAAGTTGACCCTGTAACTGAGGCAGTCAATAAAGATAATGGGGATATTTGATATCTGAGATCTGTGATCTCACTTTCAGAATAGCTGAAATTCCATGTTCTACATCAAACCAGGCAATTGGTAGCTCTAGTAGTTTTGATGATTACCAGTCCATATGCTGTACAGCCAACACCAACCATTTCAGCCTAAAAATAAAGAAATACTCTTAGGTCTCTCAAACAAGAGTCAAAATATTATTGCTAGTTGATATACTACTTTATACACACAAGCAGTTGACAGATAACTGTGATCTTATGAATTAGCCAGATCATTTTGTGCAGTGCTAGATGAACACAGGGAGCATTTTGGTGCTTTTAAATAGCTCTATTTTTTCCTCACACTTGATTTATCAGATTCGCATGATTATCAATATCCCCACTAATACTTTTGGTAGTGCTTATGTTTCCCCCCCCCCCCCCCCCCCCTTCCCATTTAATAATTAAGTATATGCATTGCTTGTATGTAGGGAATGAATCTTGCCATCCCCTTAGCCCACTTTTATTAGGTAAACTGAGCCCCCTCAATAATTTGAAGCTTGAGCCACCCCTGCATTGGAAGTGAACACTCCTGCTTGAAATACCTGGAAAAACCATCACTTCATGTAGCAGCCATCTTGCTCCCAGCAAGCCTAGCTCCCATCTAATACACAATGGAGTTGAGAGATTCAGAGAAAGGGTAGGAGGTGCTGACTCGCAGTTACACAGTTACACAGTTACACACTACAGCAGTAGCCGGTCACGCAGCACTCCAGATAATCTGGTACACTTCAAAACTGAACGCGGGAGACCCTGACTTACTGACTTGACTCTAGGTGGTGTACCATGGAAAAAATTTTTCCCTTTTCCCCCCCCCCCCCCACCCATAGGAGGGTTCGGTCGAACCCCTCGAACCCCCCCCCCCCCCCTGGTTACGGGCCTGGACAGAGTTGCATCAGACCACACCACTTTTTTTTTGGTATGAACTAGTTTTGCACGAGTCCGGTTACATACCCAGTTGCCCCAATTGTAAACTTTGACCTTTACGTGGGTAGAGAGAAGGAATTGTTCAGAAAGATCAATGTTTTGAATTGGTTAACTCGCTACACATAGAGTCCCGTTATTCAGAGAATTGAAATATTTGAAACTTTGACCTTCGTTGAGGCTTATGGCCCATTCACAGTATGACGCATTCCAAACGTGTCTCGTCCCAACGCGCTGCGAGCAAGGAAACGGGTCATAACGCTCCACCAGGAGCCATTCACAATATAAATGCTTCAACGCGTGAAATAAGGAGAATAAGAATTGAGCTCTACCTTGAAATCCACCGGAATTATAAACTCACCCAAGCTATTCCAAGTTATAGACAGCTAGTAGTGATAGAACAGATTGATCCAATTCTATTAGTAGCTTTGCTAAGGAGAAAAAGAAAGAAGATCAAGAGGAGGATGTGGGTGCGTGAGATATTTAGCAGGAGGAGACAACAACAGGGAGAATATAATAATCTTCTCCAAGAGATGAGGGTGTCTGATCCAGAATCTAATTTCAAATATTTAAGAATGTCAAAGGAGAGGTTTGATTCACTGCTCAGTAAGGTATGTACCTTTGTAATTGCAATATTAACCCTCAGAAATTTGAGGTGATTGAAATTCAATTTTATATTCTCGCAAGGTTGGCCCTTTTTGACACATCCAGGATATAATAACTCAGTAAGAACTGAAATATCACCAGCAGAGAGGTTGGCCCTGACACTCCGGTACCTTGCCACTGGAAACCCACAAGTTAGATATTATTAGATTATATTGAACCCAAACTTTACCAGCAATATTGTGTAGGTTTCCTTGTCCTTCAGTTTTCTCATGGGACATTCCACAGTATGCATGATCCTCAAGGAGACTTGTGAGATAATTTGGAGAGAGCTGGCAAGGGAATATGTCAAGGTTCCAGCATGTGCAGTTGAGTGGGTGGAAATCAGTGAGGAGTTCTATAAGATATGGAACTTCCCCAATTGTATAGGTACTTCTTCTTTTTTTTCATTTAACAGTTAATAACATACAAATATTCCTTGATTCACCTTCTTTTTTTTTTACCAGCAGGTGCTATTGATGGCAAGCACATTGTTGTGCAAGCCCCAGCCAAGAGTGGTTCTACCTACCACAATTACAAGGGCACATTTTCTATTGTTCTACTTGCTGTCTGTGATGCTCACTATAGGTATGTCAGTGTATGTGTATACAAATGGTATTGTAAGCAGTTGTGCTGCTATTGTGTGTTGATTATTATTATCCCTGTTGTTAATGCCAATATTGTTTAAAAACTGTAGGTTTACATTGATGAACTAGGGCCAAGTGGGTCGGTTTAGTGATGGGGGAACCCTGGCACACTCAGAGTTTGGGAAACACTTGAGAGCAACTTGATCCCTTTCCTTCTCCTACCCCACTCCCTGGAACCGCAGAGCCTAAGTTGCCCTATGTTATTGTTGGGGACGAAGCTTTTCCTCTCTGGAAAAACATGCAACGTCCTTATCCAGGAAAAAAACCTACCTGGTCTATATATATATATATATATATATATAATTTATATATATATTATATAATTTATATATATATTATATATTGGGATATATCATCCTTGTTTATATTTTTCCCTTTTTTTTTAGGCTCAGCAGGGCAGGGAGAGTTATTGAAATACCTTCGGAATACTGGCTGCTAGGTTAGTCTAAAAGGTTGTAGGGTATGGTTTTTTCAGTTAACATTTCACTCTTCATGTAGGTGGAGAATATTCAGAAGACCAATAATAGCACAGCCAGACTGTGTTATTTTGTATGCCAAGGCTACAATAGCCCTGCACAACTACTTGCATACAACTGAATCCTCAGTGTACTGTCCTCCAGGGTGTATTAACGGGGAGGATGATGCTGGTCATTTCATTGCAGATGGATGGAAGGCAGATGAAGACCTATGCACTGACATGCTGGCTGTGGCATGCTCTAGCAGCAATAGGTATATTTGTAATTACATTTACTTCAAATGTTTCCTTTCATCACACAATATTTCTCCTATACATGTAATATATAATGTATACAAGTATTCAACGTCTGCAGCCTCCATAAGGAAAGATTTCATGAATTATTTTTGTAGTTCTACTAGTGAAATTTTATGGCAGTATGATCATGTACGCTGAATACAATGACTCAGTTGTTTAGAATGCATCTCACCCTTACTTCATATAAGCCAATTTCTTACATGTTTTAATGATCTCTGGTAAGTGTTATGATTTTTCATACCAAGATTTCTATCAAGCAGCACACAAACATTATTCAATAGTCTGGTGGATAATAGTTCATGGATTCAGGCTGGTTGGTTGAGAGGGGTGGGTCGGAGAAACAACAACATATCAAAATGCTGCAAGGAAACATGTGACATCATAAGGGAGATTGATTGCTCGTAAATTATAAAAGGACAGAAATATTGTATTTTTAGTCAGTCGAGTAATTGTGTATTTTTATTCAGCTGGAGTGTTGACCTGTATAGTTATTGGCAGTAGTGCTATTATCGTGTATCTGTGTATCTGTAGTGTTTCTAAAGTTATCAAATTATATATTATATCTCAGTTGTGGAGGGAAGCCAGTTTGCTCAGAGTGACAAACTGAGTTTGGTCTGGGTATAAAGAAGACCCAGGCATCGGTGGAATTGTGCTAGTAATTACTTCTTCTTGGAAGGGGGCAAATTCCATTACAGGGGGGGGGGGTGGGTTGAGAGCAAGCAAGTTGAGGAAGGATAAGTTGAAGGAAGGTGGTTTGAAGGAGAGAGAGGTAATTCTTCATTCGGAAACTGCACCTCAAACAGCACTTGTCATATATGAAATTTGGCTATAGCCTTTTTTTGGGGAGTGAAATCTGATAGCATTTGTGCAATTTCTTGCCCGTAATTAAAATCTGGTAGATTTCATGCTGTTTTCTCCTTGCTGCAACTATCATCCCTGCTCTTACTTTCTTTATATAATCAATGATGGCATCATCCATGTCCTTCTCCCTATTTCTCTTCGACCATGGTTGTATCATGTCTGTGTCGATGTCTGTGGAGTAGTGAATTGTGGAGAGGTTGGCTCTGATGGCCCTTCAGATGGTAAATGATTGCCATCAAACACGCTAACATGTTTGAATATTTGTAGAGTTCAAATTGCAGCATGTGAACAATTATAACTATAGTGCATACCTGTTGTCATAACATGAACTGAACTGTCTTACTTATTGTTATTACTATAGTATTGATGATATTAGTTATTGTGGTACTGTTTCATTCCTTTATTGTATTGTGGTTAATGTTACATCTTGATATGTTCTTTTTATATTATCTATGCACAACTCATAAAGGTTGTCTGCAGTTGATTGTCTTTATCTTTGGATTGTGAATTGACTTTGTGATATTTTAACAAGACTTCATTGATCTTGATTCATTGGAATAACTTTATAAGTTATTACAGTGGTGATGAGGATGGCTAGTCAAATTGGGATAACACCCATTTGAGGAGATGAAGGAAGAGTGGACACAATATGTCGAAAGACTGGAACATTTTTTGCTGCAAATGGTCACACTGATGCAGGAAAACAGAAGTCCATCTTGCTCACAGCTATAGGCCCCACAGCTTACAAGCGTTAAGTAGCTTGATCATCCCAGATAAACCAGGAGATAAATCATATTCTCAGCTGGTGGAGATCATGAAAACTCATCACAGTCCAACTCCGTCTGAAATTGTGCAAAGGTTCAAGTTCAACTGGCGAGATAGACTTAAAGAGGAGATTATGGCAGATTTTGTTGCAGAACTTCGCACACTAGCTGAATTTTGCAACTATGGTGAAACATTGAACGACATGCTCAGAGATCGTATAGTTTGTGGAGTGAAGGTAATCTGACTCTCCAGAAGGCGCTGGATATCACACCAGGTTTCAGCCAAGGGAACCATGTATGCACAAATCCTTCATTGGAGCAGGAATATGTTAAAGAGTAAACATAACTCTAAGGGAAAGAGAGAACGTTTGCATCCTTGTTTTAGATGTGCTAAAATTGGTCATAGCCCTGCTTTGTACAAGAAACTTGGGGCTGTTAAGCATGTACAGGAAGAACAAGTTGAGAGTGATAGAGAATATAGCCTCTTTTCTATCCCTTCTCATGGGACGTCCAAACCCTATACAGTTACCTTAGAAGAGGCTGGACAACAATTACAAATGGAAATAGATACTGGAGCCTCTTTCTCTAATTTCTGAAAGTACATGTAGAAAATTGTGGCCTAAGAAAAGATTACTACCAATATTTGCAAAGCTTAAAACCTATTCTGGTGAAACATTGCCAATTTTGGGTACTTTGAATGTTCAGGTATCTCACAATAAGCAGAAGGCTTGCTTAGCATTAGTTGTAGTCACTGGGAGTGGCCCCAGTCTATTAAGTCGTGATTGGTTGAAGAAATTGAAATTGGATTGGCAACAAATCAACCACATGCACCTGAAAACTTTGCATGATTTGCTGGAGGAACACAAAGTAGTGTTTGAGGAAAGTCTTGGAATGCTAAATGGGTTCAAAGCTAAAAAATTTTGTAGACCCATCTGTTAGCCCCAGGTTTTGTAAAGCCCGTTCTGTACCATATTCAATGCAGATTTTAGTGGATGAAAAGCTAGACCAATTGGTGAAAGAAAAGGTCATAGAACCTGTACAGTATGCTGATTGGGCAGCACCCATTGTACCAGTACTTAAAAGTGACAAGAAAACTGTGATAACTTGAATTGTTATTATTTTCTGTATCATATTATGTTACCAGGATATTGTGGTTAAGTGATTGTCAATCATTTATGTGTATCTATACCATGGTTTTTATTATATTGCGCTGCACTTCATATTACTTCACTTCAGTTGTTCAGTCTATAAGTTGTTCAGTCTATAAGTTGTTCAATGAATGAGTCAAGTTTAATGGGTGACTAAGTTATATGAAGCTGTAATAGTGTGCAGTATCATAAGCCAAAAAGGGCAGATACAACAAAAACAGTCCGAATTTGTGGTGATTTTAAGCTTACAGTTAACAGAGCTGCAAAGCTAGACTGGTATCCTGTACCTAAGATTGAAGATCTTCTTGCCAGACTAGCAGGTGGTCAATTGTTTACACAGTTAGACATTAGTCAGGTTTAACAGCAACTCCTCCTCTCTGAGGATTCAAAGCAATATGTGGTTATAAACACACATAGGGGATTGTTTAGGTACAACCGGCTACCCTATGGAATTTCATTTGCACCTGGTATATTCCAAAGAACCATGGAAAGCCTCTTACAGGGAATCCCAAATGTAGCGGTATACTTAGATGACATACTCATCACTGGGTCCACTGAGGACTTACATTTGGAAACATTAGGGGAAGTGTTGAGGAGAATCCAGAAGGCTGGTCTCAAACTGAGGAGAGAAAGTGTGTTTTTATGGCTCCCTCTGTAGTGTATCTAGGGTACAGAATAGATGCACAAAGGTTGCACCCAACGCCAGACAAAGTGAAAGCAGTAATGGATGCACCTCAGCCAACAACAGCTATTGAGTTAGTCTTAGTTGGGACTGTTAAATTATTATGGCAAGATCCTGCCTAATATCTCTACTAATTTAGCTCCACTTTACACCCTTTTGCGAAAGTCAGAACCTTGGAAATGGTCTGATAAGAAACAGTCAACTTTTAACAAATCTAAAAAATTGCTAACCTCTTCACAGTTATTGGTACATTTTGACCCTAGTAAGGAATTAATACTTTCTTGTGATGCCTCTCAGTATGGCATAGGAGCTGTGTTAGCACATAGATTCTCTGATGGATCTGAAAAACCTATTGGGTTTTGTCCCGTATTTTAACAGCGGCAGAAAAAAAATTATTCTCAAATTGAGAAAGAAGGTCTAGCATGTGTATTTGGAGTAAAAAGATTCCATTCTCATCTCTATGGTCATAAGTTTGAATTAGTGACTGACCACAAACCACTAATCACTTTGTTTAGTGAGAAAAAGGCAGTGTCTTCACAGGCCTCTGGTAAAATACAAAGATGGTCTCTAACCTTAGGTATTTATGAATATACAATTTCTTTTAAGCCAACAAGTGCACATGGAAATGCAGACGCCCTGAGTCGGTTGCCACTTCCTGTTCAACCGGCACAAACACCAGAACCTATGGAAACAGTTTTGTTGATGAAACAGCTAGCTTCTAGCCCTGTCACAGCACAACATATAGAGCTTGGATTGGAAGAGATGCATTGCTTTCTCATGTGTTACAGTTTGTACAAAATGGTTGGTCAGAAATTGTTGATGAGGATTCACTGAAACCATTTTGGAGAAAGAGTCTAGAACTTTCCTGCCAGGAAGGTTGCATTATTTGGGGAAATAGAGTTGTCATACCTAAATCTGGTAGAACTGAGGTGTAGTATCTTATGTGATATCTTAATACTGGCTTTATTGATAGCCAGTTAATAAATGCACACGCTTAATACTCACTTATAAAAGTTAACAGAACCTTTCATTGCAAGACGACAACAACAAGTATTGCAGACGGATGAAGTGCAAGAACACGTGGAAGAACAAAGACAAAGACAATTGCAATGTTTTATATACATACAATATACTGGTAATGAATGCATAATCAATGACGTCATTAAGCATCATCCTTGAGTGGTATAATCATTATACTGGAGTGGTATAGTTTACCACACTCCCCTTCATTAAGGATTGTATTAAGGGAATGAGAATGACAATGATCATGCTTTGAACCTCGCAGGTTTCTGCCGGGTACGGGTAGAACGTCTTGGAGGCGTTGGGAGTACGAGCAGGTGGAGGATCGAGTGGAGGAACTGGTTGACTCGGAGTCAGATCCAGGCTTGATGGGAGATCTGGAAGTGCAAGTGGATCCACTGGTTGAACGGAAACTGGAGTCGGTGGCAGGACGGCAGGTGAAGCAGGAACATCGGTTAGACATCGCTGAATCACATTATCAACATGTCTTCGAACTGTACTGCCATCGAGAAGCTCAATGCAATAAGAGAGAGGTCCAGTAACTTCAACAATCTTCCCTGGAATCCATTTTTGTGGTGAGGCTGTAAAATCCTCTACATACACAAGATCTCCAATAGAAAATGTACGCACTGGTATTGTTGAATCATGTTCCTCCTTTTGTTTCAGTTGCTTACTCTCAACTTTCTGTAAAACTGTAGGAAAAAGCAAATCCAGGCGAGAGCGAAGTCGTCGTCCCATGAGGAGTTCAGCAGGTGCAATCCCTGTCGTAGTGTGAAGGGTTATCCGGTACTGGAAGAGAAACTTAGAAAGTTTTTCCTGAATTGAACTGCCTTGGATGCGTTTCAGAGCTTGCTTGAAAGTCTGGACAGCTCGTTCTGCGAGTCTGTTCGTAGACGGATGATATGGAGCAGATGTGATGTGGAAAATTCCATTCTGAGTCATGAAAATTTTAAACTCTTGACTAGTAAATGTAGGACCATTATCAGAAACAATTTTCTGTGGTATGCCATGTGTAGCAAATATCATTCTGAGTTGTTCAATCGTGCTATGGGCTTTAATAGAATGCATGAGTCTCACATCCATCCATTTAGAATGGGCATCTACCAGTACAAGAAACATGTGTCCCAAATAAGGACCTGCAAAATCAATGTGGAGGCGGCTCCACGGACTTGCCGGCCACTCCCATGGGTGGAGCGGAGCAGTAGGTGGTGAGGGTCGAGACTCTTGACACTCAGTACAAGTTTTCACCAGGGTTTCAATATCAGTGTCCATGTTAGGCCACCAAATGTAACTGCGTGCTAGTGCTTTCATTTTTGTAACCCCTGGGTGAGCTTGGTGTAATTCCTTAAGTAGGGGCTGCCTACCAGGCGGTGGAATCACTACACGAGTACCCCATAAGATACAACCATCCAACACACTTAGTTCACCCTTCCTAGAGAAGTAAGGCTTGCATGGAACTTCTGTGACGTTGTTTGGCCAACCAAGCTGAATAAATCCCCGCACCTTGGAGAGGAGAGGATCCTTTGTGGTCCAGTCCTTAATACGCAATGCTGAAACACAAGTGGAGGACATGTGTTGTACAAGGTTAACTAATTCTGTGCATGTATCATCAGTGGCTGTGGTGACTGGGCGTGGGAGCCTGCTTAATGCATCTGCATTGCACAGTGTTTTGCCTTTCTTGTAACAGATAGTATAATTATAAGCAGAGAGTGTAATTGCCCATCTCTGTATGCGAGAAGATGCCATTTGGGGAATTCCTTTGGCTTCATTAAACAGGAAGGATAATGGATGGTGGTGAGACTCGATAATAAAATGTCTACCATACAGGAAATTGTGAAATTTCTTAACCCCTGAGACAAAAGCTAGACCTTCTTTTTCAAGCTGTGAATATCTTTTCTCAGCAGGGTTCAGAGTTCGAGAAGTGTATGCAATGGGTTTTTCTCGTCCATCTTCAAATATATGAGACAAAACAGCACCAATGCCATACTGTGAAGCATCACATGCCAGGATTAAAGGCTTTGAACTATCGAAATGTACAAGAACTGCATCTGAATGAAGAGCTTGTTTTGCTAACTGAAAAGCAGCCTCCTCCTTGGTGTGCCATGACCACCTCTTCTTCTTTGCCAACAGTGCATATAAGGGTGTTAGCTTTGTGGACATGTTAGGTAGGAATTTACTGTAGTAGGTAATCATTCCAAGAAAAGAACGAAGCTCAGTAATGTTAGTAGGAGCTGGTGCCTCCTTAATGGCTCTAATTTTATCCTCAGTAGGATGTCTACCAGCTTCGTCAATGACATGTCCCAAATACTCTAATCTGGGTTGTAAAAAGAAGCATTTAGAGCGATTAAGTCTTAGGCCTGCCTGTTCAATTTGTTCCAACACAGCAGCAAGGTTATGCAAATGGTTCTCATGTGTGGATCCTGTAACTAGGATGTCGTCAAGGTAAACGGACACACCATTCAAGCCCCGTAAGAGGGTCTCCATGCTGCACTGAAATATTGCTGGTGCACTAGACATACCAAATGGTAACCTGTTGTACTTGAACAATCCCTTGTGGGTATTAATTGTCAATAATTCAGAGGATTCATGATCAAGGGGCAACTGTAGATAAGCTTGGGATAAATCAAGTTTGGTAAAGTATTTACCTCCAGCAAGGTCTGTCATTAACTCATCCACTAGTGGAAGTGGATAGGATTCTGTGAGAGTAGCCCTATTAGCAGTGACCTTGTAGTCCCCACATATACGTACAGTACCATTCTTCTTAACCACAGGAACTATGGGCCCAGCCCATTTTGAAAATTTCACAGGAGAAATAATACCAAGGCTTTCTAGCCACTGGAGCTCAGTTTCCACCTTATCTCTTAGTGTGAATGGAACACTGCGTGGCTTGAAAAACTTAGGCTTGGCAGTAGAATCAATTAGTAATTTGACCTTCATGTCTTTCATGCAACCCAATTCATCATTAAATACTGAACAATGTTTATTAAGCACTGTCTGGAGTAAACAATCATTTTTCAAAAGATTCACTTCCCCCAAATTAACCTCAAGCAGAGATAGCCAATCTCTACCCATCAAATTAGGTCCATCCCCTTCAACCACATGAACACACACAACTAATTTTCCCATGTATTCTGCTTGCACTGGTAGCCTACCAAGAACACGGATTGGCTGACCTGTATATGTCCTTAGCTGAATAGAGGAGTATTGTAGAGGAGGGACCACCTTGTGCTGTTGAAGCATCTGATAAGTCGGAAGGTTGATCAGGGAAACGGATGCACCAGTGTCCAATAACATCTCAACTTGAACAGTATTCAAGGCAACTCGCACATGCAGTGGATCACTTGCTTGATCCCTGACAATGCAGAGACTGTGCGTATGGTCAGCACACTGGTCTTCGGGCATATCCTGTAGCACAAAATTAGTTTCCTTGCCAACTTTAGATTCTTGCTGGGCTTTCCTGCACACTCTAGCAATATGACCTTTTTTCTTGCAGAATTTGCACTCAGAGTTGATAAACTTGCAGGCAGGAGCTAAATGTGGACCTCCACACCTGTAGCAGGTTGGGTTTACTCTCTTGGTGGGAATCTTGCCTTTAGAATGTTTAAATGTTCTGGAGTAATTGACTCCTGGCAAAGGCAACAATGGAGCACTGCTATTTTTGCTGCCCTTGAGGTCGAGGGTGTCTCTCTCGGATGCCTCAATCCCTTGAGCTAGCGTGTAAGCTTTCTCATAGGTTATATCAGTTTCAGCCAGAAGCTTACGCTGTATAGTGTCATGATTCACACCACACACTAGACGGTCACGCAGCATCTCATGGAACTTGTCTCCGTAATTACAATACTCTGAGAGCTCACGCAAAGCAGCTACGTAGGTAGCTATCAACTCTCCTGAGGCTCGGACTCTGGTATTAAATTTATACCTTTGAACAATCTCCGAGGGAATCGGCTGGTAGTATCCCGCTACCAGCTTCGTGATTTCGGAGTAAGGCGTAGTTGCCAGTTGTCCTACTTCCACTAGGCTTCGTATGAGCTTGTAAGTGGAGGAGCCACAAGCTGAGAGTAGAATGGAACGCTTCTTGCCTTCGTCAGCGACGTCATTCGCTATGAAATAATGATTCAACCTTTCAACGTAAGTTGTCCAGGTTTCTTTGCTCTGTTGATACTCGGAGACTGTCCCGTGAGTAGCCATTTACAACTCGTCGCCAATGTAATATCTTATGTGATATCTTAATACTGGCTTTATTGATAGCCAGTTAATAAATGCACACGCTTAATACTCACTTATAAAAGTTAACAGAACCTTTCATTGCAAGACTACAACAAGTATTGCAGATGGATGAAGTGCAAGAACACGTGGAAGAACAAAGACAAAGACAATTGCAATGTTTTATATACATACAATATGCTGGTAATGAATGCATAATCAATGACGTCATTAAGCATCATCCTTGAGTGGTATAATCATTATACTGGAGTGGTATAGTTTACCACATGAGGTATTGCATGAGTTACATGGTGGTCATCCTGGAGAATCTTGTATGAAGAGATTAGCTCGCATGTTTGTGTGGTGGCCAGGAATAACACAGGATATTGAAGACAAAGTAAAAAAAAAATGCACTGAATGTCAGAAAATTCACCCTAACCATCCTGTGGCACCATTGATGCCATGGAAATGGCCTAGTTGACCTTGGACTAGAGTTCATATTGATTTTGCAGGTCCATTCCTGAATCATATGCTTTTCATTTTGATTGACTCACATTCTAAATGGATATAAGTACATCCTATGTTTTCCATTACAGCATCAGCAACAATTCAGTGTTTGCGTAATATTTTTGCACAATTTGGGATACCAGAAAATGTAGTATCTGACAATGGTCCTACTTTTACAAGCATGGAATTTAAACAGTTCTTACAAAGGAATGGTGTGAGGCACACAACTTCACCACCTTATCATCCCGCATCTAATGGATTAGCAGAGAGAGCAATGCAAATATTTAAGTATAGTGTTGCAAACTTGACTGATGGAACAGTACAAACTAAAATTGCTAGATTCTTATTCAATTATAGAATCACACCTCAATCAACCACAGGATTGTCTCCTTCAGAATTATTGTTAGGAAGAAGATTGAAATCAGCACTAGATTTAATGAAACCTAATCTACAACATCAAGTTGAGAATGAACAAGAAAGACAGAAAATTGCACATGACCGTCGAGCAGTTAATCGAACATTTAATATTGGAGAAAAAGTTTATGCAAGAAATTATGGTCAAGGAGAGAAGTGGTTACCAGCTGAGATATTTAAAAAATTTGGTTCACAATTGTTCACTGTGGAATTATTGCAAAATAAGATGGTATGTCATCATCATCTTAATCAATTACGATAATGCTATGGAGAAGATTCTGACCTCCTAGGAACAGAAGGAAAAAAAACCTCAGCTCAAGCACCAAGAGATTGAGTATCCATCTTTCCCAGTTGAAGGATCCAGGGTCCAGAATCCTGTAGATATTGCAGTGGATGTAGCATCTGAGTCTGATATTGAACAGTCTATACTTCTTCGCTACCCAACTCGAGTCAGGCACCCCCCTGATAGATATTTCTAGAAAACTCTCACATTTAAGGGGAGAGAAGTGTCATAACATGAACTGAACTGTCTTACTTATTTTTATTACTATAGTATTGATGATATTAGTTATTGTGGTATTGTTTCATTCCTTTATTGTATTGTGGTTAATGCTACATTCTGTTATGTTCTTTTTATATCATCTATGCACAACTCATAAAGGTTGTCTGTTGGTTGTCAGTTGATTGTCTTTATCTTAGGATTGTAAATTGACTATGATATTTTAACAAGACCTCATTGATCTTAATTTATTGGAATAACTAAGCTACAAGTTATTACACCTGTCTTCCAAATTAGATGCTGTTACATCCAAATTTCCCCCTTCCATATTCCCAGGGACATGCTCCACACATTGTGCTTCAACCGTATTCTCTCCAAAGTTGGAGAAAGTTCCGTTAGAAAAAAAAACTTTCTCAATCAAACTTCTACCATTCATTAGCAAAACTCACGGTCTGTCTGTCTGTCTGACAGTGTATGTAATAAATCTGATGGAATCATAATGGCCAGGAAGAATGAAAGGGTGGGCCATGATCTCTGCTTCTGGGTAATTTCTTCTTTCTTAGCTCCCTGACAAATCTGTCCTGCAGGTTTTCCATTTCTTGCACTAATCAGCTGTAAATCCATCTCCAACCTATATTAACATAATTTATTACCTATTCTACTGCTATAGCTAATGAGACTGCTAAAAATATTAATAAAGCTACCTTTGCTACAACTATAGCTAACGAAAATGTTAAAAATATTAACAAAGCTACTAGACAAACAGAAATTTCTTACTTCAAGAGCCACTTTTTCCATGCATTCTCCCTTGCTCTGTTGTCTCTGTAGCACATGTGAGGTACATTCCATATAGCCCTGAAGTTACGTACAGCCTCTACGAGTTTTTTCTAAGTCCATTTCACCGAGAGTACACCGACACAGAGTTGTAAAATCACCAGTTCACCACTGTCCTTTGCATTGACGCGCGGAAAAATAGAACTCCCTTCTATTCAAGCGCCACCGCGCGATGTGGCCCGTACTGAAACGTTTTTTCATGGCGCATTGCATTAAAATGCATCCCAACACTAGTGCATACGTCATATTGTGAATAGTCCTTTAGACCGAATTAGACCGTTCTGCGCAAATTAGACCTTTTACAGGCAACTGGCGAGTAGGATACAGCTGATTATCCTGGTTGCTGAGCTGGAGCATAAGATAGTGAACAGGAGAATCAATTTGTGAGGTGGAAGTTCAAATTGTCAATGAAGAACCTTTTAATCTTGAGGCAGAAAGTTCCCCAGACAATGGTAACATAAATTCCAAGATGTATGCAAATAATCCATGTTTCTAATTATATATTTATTTATTATCTAGATTTTAAGGAAGATAAGATCACAGACAATGGTAACATAGATTGCAAGATTATACTATAAAATAGCCCGTATTATATGCACATCTATGATCTAGATTTTGAGCAAGGTAAGTCTATGGTATCAAAAATTGTAAAATTTTGAGAAAAAAAAATTATAAAATAATTATAATGTTCAATCAATCATAATTAAATATAACATTTATACAAAAAGAAACACTGCCAAAGTTCTTCTGCCACATCTGTGAAAAGTCATATTCATAGGAAAATAAACTGTTTTTACACTTGAAAAAACACATGGATCAGAGAACATCAAAGTGCAATCAAATAGGTTAATCGGCTCATTTAAGTTTGACTTATCTCCATTCCGTACTGCATCACTCCTGCTGGGCCATTACCAAACAGCACACAAGGAATCACTGGGTAAATATGACAAGAGTAGGGTGAATAATATATCGTCAGTTCTTGTTTATTGGCATCATTGGATCACTACTATGGGTTTCATATGCATACACACCAGTAGCCTAGTGGCTTATGAATGCTAAACAAGGCTTAAGCACTAAATGAGGAATTTCTATTCAATAATTTGAGGCAATAATGAGTTTTTGACAGAGTTATCTAATCAATGATAAGTCCCAATTATCAATGTATCTATTATGCAGAGATTTCATATATAATTGTAGGTACAAAGAATCTCAAATTTGATTCATTTGATGAATTTCAGCAATGGAAAGAATCGGAGGAAGAAACAACATACACCACATACATATGATGAAGTTCACATTGGCCAATGAATAGCGATGGTAGAAGTAACATGTACAATGAATACATAATAAAATCATGATAAATGTTCTTTTGGTATGTTATAGCAATCAAGGTCACCTGTGAGCACTCCCTGGCTCCTGTCCTCTGTTACTCAGGCAACCAGAGCAGCGACAGGATCCCTGACACACAAGTTAGGTCTCACTACCCAACTTCGTATCAAGGCTACCACATTACCCCTCTATTAGTGGCTGGTTCACAAAGTGAGTTCTCAACAAAGGTAAGTATCATAGACTAATCCAGTGAACTGCTGGTATCAGACAATAGATTCTTTTACAATATTTACACAACAGCACAATGATACACTCTTTTGTAGTTAGTGAAGAGCTTAATTATATTCAGTTATCTCTGTCTTTTATACTTTATAGTTCATGGTTACTTCCTGGGCCTCTGCTCCCAGGGGCCAGCTGAATCCTTCTCATGTGAGTTCTCATAATAGTCTTTATCCAGCATCTCTTGGTTACCCACATTTGTATTAACTACAGAATTCTCATAACTCCTGTCTTTATCCAGCCTCTCTTGGTTGCCCACATTTATATTAGTTCGGGATTGGTCCTCCTCCTGTGGCTCTGACATGCTTCCAATTCGGTTAATTCGCTAAATAGACAAGTTGCCCTCCATAATGCTAGACATCTTTGCCCCTCTCTTCCAACAATTATCATTGGTCCAACAGATCTCTTTGTTTATGGGAGTGTCCTGCTGTCACAAGAGGATACAACTCAGGGTGATCCCCTTGCAATGCCATTCTATGCCCTTTCAACTGTCCCCCTAATCAATTGTCTCAATGATAAAAAATATCAAGCAAGTGTGGTATGTTGATGATACAACAGCCACAGGAAGCCTTCCTGCTATTCTTTGTTGGTGGAAGAAGCTCTGTGACTCTGGTCCCAGATATGAATACCTTGCAAATGCTGATAAGACTTGGTTAGTTGTTAAAGAACAACATTTAAACAAAGCGAAAGATATTTTTAAGAATTAAAACATCAACATAACTTCCAAAGGAAGACCACATTAGGTGCGCCACTAGGGAATGAAAATTTTATTGACAGATGTGTCAATTATGGTTACTGAATGGCAAAATGAACTGCAAGTGTTCTGTAAGATTGGAAAAACACAACCACATGCTGCCTATGCTGCCTTCACCATGGACTTGTGTATAAATTCCATTTCCTGTGCAGAACCACTCCAAATATACAAGATCTCCTACAGCCTCTGCATCCGCTTTAACTTCATTCCTTCCTTGTGTGGCAGAGCTCAACCCACCTAGTGATTTTGAAAGGAAATTACTTGCAGTACCAGCTAGATTGGGAGGGCTGGCTTAATCATCCTGCTTGTCTCTCCTCTTGGAATATCAAGCATCAGTTAAGGTTACCTCTCCACTGTGCCAACTCATTATACAACCAAAAAGCGTTATGAGTTTACTGCTATCAATATTCAGATATCAGCCAAAAGAAAAATTATAAAGTTGAACAGCAACTGTCTCAATAGCTGTGCTTCTGAGTTGAAATTGACCCTTCCTAATTCCTTACAACATGCAATGACACTTGGTCAAGAAAAGGGTGCCTCAAACTGGCTGATAACAAATTTCTTAGAAGAATTTGGTTTTACACTCCACAAAGGTGCATTCAGGGATTCCCATGCCCTCAGATATGGCTGGCAATCAGCCAATATTCCTATTAACTACTCCTGTGGTTCCCGAGTCCCTCACTGCAAATCTAATGGCTGAAGTATGGCAATATGTCAGCATTGATCCTCATCTGCAACCTCTCTATGGTGAAGACCTACATAGTGCTTCTGCCAATACCAAAGCTGGTGCTAGATTGGATGTGGCTGCATGTGGTTTCTGGGGAGGAAGATTTGATCATGCCTTTTTTGATGTAAGAGTATTTAATCCTCACACAAAGTCAAATTGCCAACAGAACCTAACCTCTACATACAGGGAAAATGAAAATATCAAGAAGAGAGCATACGAACAAAGAGTAAGAGAGAATGAATATGGATCCTTCCCCCCCCCCCCTCCCCCCCTTATGTTATCGCTCACTGGAGGCCTAGAAAAAACAGTCACTGTGAGCTACAAAAGACCTGCCTCCATGGCAGCTTCTAAGAGAGACCAGACCTACAGTACCACTATGGCATGGTTAATATGCCAATTATCTTTCTCTCTATTGCGATCTAGCATTCAATGCTTAAGAGGAGCTCCATCAAAGCAAAGTCATGCCAAGTCATACTTCATTTTCCTCACCCATTGATCTAATGTTAGCTGAGTCAAATTTGGCTCACCTTGTTTAACTTCTATAGCATTCATGCTTCCTACTTGTCATATAATATATATCTATTTATTTTTTAACCTTGTAAGTTTTATATGCATATATTTATTTATTTATTTACCAAGTTAGTTGTAGTCTATGCTACAAATTTCCAGCCATATAGCCCTAGCCAACCCTGTCCCTGGCTCTAGGGGGGGGGGGGGGGGGGGGGGGGTGTGTGAATAGTATACTAGCCCAAGTGCTGAAGAGGAAGTGGGTGTTCAGCAGTGCCTGTGTTTTGCCCACCAGTGAGGGCCACAGGGCTAAACTGCAAGATTACCTCTTCATCTTACATGTTGGGGAGATGTCTGTCTGTCTGTCTCTATGTTAATGCCATCTGATCTGCTTGGCCAAACCTATTGATGGATTTCTCTGAAACTTGGCATGACCATTGGTTTTGACCCAAATTAAAACATAGGATAAAGAAAACAATCCAGAAAATGGCTATCCTAGTGGCAAAAATAAAAGGGAAAAAAATTCTATTTCCGCACAAAAAGAGCCTTTAAAACACCATGTCCAAGTGGTTTAGGTACAAATTGAACAAAATGAAACTCCAGATTCGAATCCAGGTCCCACACCTTTCACCCCTTTTTCCTTCATTTCTTCCCCACCCCTTCCTTACTTATTTCATTCTTTATTGTTTCAAACTAAATTATGGCTAAGTAAAACCAGATTAGGTACCTAACTTTTTGTTTGAACTTTTCAGGAAATTAAAATGAGAATTAAAATGACATCAGTTCGGATAATATCAACAAAAATAAGATAAACAACAAAAGAGAAATTTATATATAGATTAATCAAAATGGTGCATTTTGTAGAAGAGTGATGATTGT
>OZ017788.1:5003031-5034777 GCA_963969325.1 Lycopodina hypogea
GTGACTATTGCAAGAGAAGCTATGAATGGTCCTCTCATCATTTAGCCTTGCAATGGTAGGTCCTATTCCTGCTCCTAGTGTTTGCATTTAGTAAAGCATTTATTTTTAAAGAAAAACCATTGTGGTTGTGGCACCACCAAATCTCAACCACCCATCATTATCAGTATAATCTGGCAGGCCACACCTTCCTTTCTCTGGAAGGGTCTGGTGTCTGGAGCCACATTTTTGGTTCCCTTCCCCAGGATTCTGGGGAACCATGCTACCTGTGTATTGCAAATGGCTCTTGTGGTTTAAACAAAAAAAAATTTTTTTTTGTGAAAAAATTGAGCATAAGCAACTAGAGGGCTCACAATTATGCTCAAATAGGTTCACATTGATTTGTGCAACTATGAAACCAAACACAACCATTAATTGCATTCCAGTGACACAAATTTTGTTACTGCAGACACCAGACCCTTCCCAGGAAGGGGTGGCCCACCAGACCACTATCTATACACTGAGAAAACCTGGAAACATGTATTAATAATAAATATAATATATGATTTTACAGAATCTGTAAGTACACATACAAAGTGTCCAATGTTAAAATGGTTATGTGATGGCTGAAGGTGTACCCTAAGCACTCTAAACCAAAACTAAAATTAAAAAAAGAAAGAAAGAATTGAGCTACCTTTCTTTTTTTCTTTTTTTTTAATTTCCTTCTTAATGGAACCCATGCCACTCTTATTATGAGTACACAGAAAATATTGTCCTACTCCATCCCATTTCACCTAAAGTTAGCTAAAGAACTTACCAAGAAATATTTTTGTTGTTGTTGCTATTAAATTCAATAGTATAACGGAGATACAGTCCACAAGGAAGAACAGTGGAGTAAGGAGGGCTGATATAAATTAATAAGATGTCTATCTTCAACAACAACAAAAAGACTGCTTTATAGCAATATAATAAATTTAACTCTCATAACCCGATGACTACCCGCTTGCCTGAGGCTAAGGCATTCCGTAGTCATGCCAAATCTGAATATCATAACCTCTCCCTAAATTGTCTCCTTACCTACCGTGCATGCGCAAACCTGAATTAAATCCTTCGCTTCATTGATCGGAGAGGGTTCTACCATGGATTATAATTATTATTCTTATTAATTGCTTTACAACTAATAATAATAATCAAGAATAGGCGTAAATTTGTGAGGAGTTGAGAAATTTCAAATTAGCGTGTAAAATTGCACCCATTGCACTCCTTTAAGGAGAGAAAGCAGAGGGTGGGGGGGGGGGGGGGGGGGGGGGAACTATGGGGAAAAAAATTGGGAAACCACCTACAAGATATGCTGTCCCCAGGTAGCCACCCATCCAAGTACTGAGCAGGCTGAACAATGTTTATTTGAACAAAATAGGGAGTTTTACCCCAAAATTGTCTGCATATTTGAGCAACTGTGAGGTGGTCACCAATCCAAGTCACCCCAAAATTGACCCCAAAATTGTCTGTGGATTTGAGCAGCTGTGGATTTGAGTAGCTGTGGATTCTAAATGCATTTTTGTTGAAAATTTTTTGGTGTAAAAAAGATGGTCAAATCACATGGGATTTGAATAATAATAATAATCTATGGTATTGTAGTAGTGGATGAATAAATCAGTTAATAAAACCGATATTATGGCATCTGTTATCTTTTGTTTGTTTTGTTTTTTTTGGTTTTGTTTTTTTGATGGCTAAAGTAGAAATAGTGTGAAAACTTATAAATATAGTGCCATATATTTCTATTTCATGTTAGTAATACATTCAGTTAGAAAGTAATGATAAATTGTCAGATATAATTAATTGTGAATATTTAGGTGATAATATCTTCCTTCAAAACTAAAACCCTTGCACCTAGACACATTAATTTCACCATACACACACAACTTGAATCTTGAATTAACATGGACTGGGTCTCAACAGGCCACACCTTAAAATAAGCAGTATTTATGTGGCTTTCTGTTTGTTGAACAACCAGTGCCTTGCTTGGGTTCCTTGATTATTGCAAGCAAAACCTTAATGGATCTTAGTCTGAAGTAGCTCAAACCTTTACCAAACTGCTACCCTGGGGACATGGCTGTACCAAAATTGTTCTGCCGCCTCATATGGGGCTGTGGTCAATTACATGTAGAATTTAACCATAAATTCCAATCTGGGCTATACTACTAATAACCACTTTTGCATTCTGTAGAGGGTCTGGCTTCAACAGACTAAATGAATCTCAGGCGATAATTAAAAAAAAAAAAAAAAAAAAAAAAAAAAAAAAAAAAAAAAAAAAAAAAATTAAAGTGCTTTAATGTGTTCTTTTTGTTAGGGCTTATTTTGTTGGGATTCATTATATTCTTTGGATGAACCACTTTGAGCTTTTTGTCTTCATTATATATATATATGTGTGTATGTATACAAGAGTCTTGTGCATTGAGATGGACTGGGGAGAAGCTAAACAATACAATAAAGATAGATGTTAAAGCAGTTATAGAGGAAAAATGTCAAATGTATATATAGAGAGAAAGAGAGAGATTTGATAATCCAACGTATGTATGAATATTAGGAATTACAGAAATTAATTATATGATAAAATGATGTTTAGATACCCAACTAAACAGCCTACAGTATGTAATACATGGAAATAGTTGAGGTGCTAATGGACATATATCTCTACACTTTCAATGTAATTCTGTCCAGGGGGGAATTTTGATGGCCTATTGTCACGACATAACCTCATCTCAATGAAATCTGTGGTGGACTGTGGTAGCTCCCTGTAGAACCATGGAGGATTGTTGAAGGAGCAGCATGAGTTCAGTTGAGAACAACCCTCTCCATCCCACACTGAGTTCAAGTAACGTAGTCCAAACTGTTCCCCAGTTTTACCCGCAGTATCACAGAAATAATTATTCCCCACAAACAATGGAGGAGGTGGAACAAGACTTGATATATTAGGGTTGGTGCAGGAACAGGAAGAATTTGGAAATGTGATACCATCATCTCTTGCATTAGCAAATGACCAAATGTGCTGCCTTGGGGAGCCATGTGTGATACTTACACCATCTAAATAGAAGGTGTCGATGTTCGAAGTATTTGATGTGATGCTATATTTAAAAGCTTCAGTTTGTCCGATTTGGTTAGCTATGATTTTTCCACACACCTTTGAATATTCTATATGTGTTCTCAACAGTATGTGTGAGCTGCATCCAACAGATAAGCCTGCTGAGCATGAACGTACTGGATTTGTCCTTATCACCAAAGAAAAATTAGGAGGACACTGGACAGAAGGATCAGTTAAGTTCAGATCATACACTCTCCCCCACCCTCCAGTAATACCCCCACATTTCCTGGTCATATCACAATATATCCTCACAGAACCCTCTGAAGTACGGATGTAATAATAGCCTGAAGGAGATATAGGAGAGAGCTTAAGGATTTCAGCACAAGAAGTGAATTCATGTCCAGCAATTGTTGAGAGATTTACAAAAGAATCTTTTATCTCCTGAGGTTGTGGAGTTTGACTATCTGCTTGTGAAATACTCCTATTATCGGCTTCTATTTGTGAAGATATAGACTTTAACTCATCATTGATTTTGGATAACTCAGCAGCATTATTTCTCTCTACTTCCAATCTATAAAGGTCTAACTTATCAATCTCAGCACTGTATCCTTCGAATAGCTCATCTATATCCTCCTCTGGTGGTGGAGGAGTATAGTTAATTAATGAAAGGTCATTAAGTAATTTCGTAGTGGAAGCTAAATCTGACTTAATTAGTGCCATCTCAGATAATAGATAGGAAATCAAATAGATTATAGTCGCTGCACAGCCAGCAGCAGTCATGAAGGCTGTAGTAAAGCTCACAAGACAACAGATAAAACCTTTACAGCCTTTATTTTTTGGAGGAAGTTTCTCCATCTTGATGAAATATGATTTATTGGATTAGTGCACAGGAGAATGCTTAGCACCAACTACAACTTCTGTTTCAGAATATATATCCGTTTAATCTCCTTGATCTTCTTTAGAAGAACTGAAACTCACACCAAATCTATGATAGCTGAACTGCTATTTTCTTTTGAACCAACTGTAAACATAAAGAAAAACATGAATATTTGCCTATGCATTCATAATATGGAATTGTTAGTTTTTGGGTAGTTGTTAGTTGTTGTGGTTTTTTTGTTTTTTTTTATTTAAAAAAAAAAATTTTTATTGTTCGTTTCTGTTAATTTAAGTTAGTTGTTAGTTAGTTAGTTAGTTAGTTTATTTTTTCCTTGTAGGAAGACACGATACTTATAACTGTATATACAAACTTAATGATATTTCAATTTCCGTTTGTGTGGAGACACAAAGTAGAGATCTGGTAAGCTCAATGTATGAACTTAAACATGTAAATATTAAAATTGTGATGAATGTAAGTGATGCAAAACAGAAACACTTTCAATATATGTTCCTAATGTACACAGAACCTACACAATTAGCAAGTAGAACAAGTTTAATAAGACTGGAATCAATCAGAGTAAGGTGAAAAAATTTACATGGCTGAAACTTGCAAAATTATTAAATTGTTATTAACCTTTTTCTTTCCTTTTTTTTTTTTTTTTTTTTTTTTTTAAGAAAAAAAGGAAAAAAAAAAATAATATTTTTATTTGGTTTAATGCAAGCTTCTTGTCTGAACTGTCAGCTATATATATAGTTACCTTCACACACACCCACTATTCATGCCTATGTGATGTGTCCTTAATTGATATATATATATATATATATATATATATATATATATATATATATATATATATATATATATGAATATCAATACAAATGGTCATTTTAAAAGTCTAGAGATAAGAGTAGCACTAAACTTTCAAATGAATGGTAAAAAGAACACCAAAAAAATGAAATAAAGAAACCAGCTTGAAATATATCAAACATAACCCCCTGCATATTTTTGAATTTTCCACATTTTGAAAATTTCTCATATTTTACTTATCTGAGGAAATGCACAAGGGAAAAAAAGGTGGGTAAAAGGTAAAAGGGGGGAAGGGAAAAAAAGAAGAAAGAGAAAAGAAGAGAGAAAAAAAGGAGGAAAAAAAACAACTGGAAACCAAGGATTGAACCAGGTCCTCAGCACTAGAAAATCTGAGGAATTGTAACAAGAACAAAAAAGTAACTTAAGACCCTGTGACTTCCAGTAGCTCATGGATAAAAATGAATAAAAATAATAATCATAATAATTTAAATGAAGAATAGTATAGTCTTAATACAAAAACCTCTTATTTTTATACCTTACATATACATATTGTGCTGTGTAACAAAAACATACAATATTCTTAGTAAAATGGAGAGAACATGCCAATTGTGAAGATTAAAACTGCAACCAAATATTATAAATCACTATTTAGTAATCTTAGTTTTTGAGGGTAAGGAAAAAATGCTATTATTAAAAAAAAGAATTTGAAAATGTTAAAATGCGTATTTTTAATGAAAACTGAATGGGCTTGTGTGGAGGTGTTGGTGAAGGTAAAGTGTTCAGCAGCATAGCTATATAAAAATGCTGTTATTCTCCCTCTGTAGGTTTTTCTTTCCTCCCCACTTTTTTCTTGACTATTTTTTTTTCTTGAATGGGATTGTGTGGAGGTGTTTACCATTCCCCTTTCTTTTTTCTTTCCTCCCTACTCTTCTTCTTCTCCTTTAGTTATTAAGAAATAGAAAGATACACAAGGAACATTCAATTTTCATTAAAAAAAATATGCTTTTTAGCATTTTCAAATTCTTTTTGAATTAAAAAAATATTTTGTTGGAATAATTTTGAAATTCACCAGGACACTTTCTTGATTTTAAATGATTATAAAACAATATGTATTCAATCATGAACCAATTAATTAATAGCAGTTACGCTAGATAAAGTAACCAGGTGGCCAGAAATCTTCACATCCACCAGTCCTATCACATCAAAATTATCTATATAGCCAGTTAGCTTTAAGCTAAATAACTTACAATTGAAGGTTATTTGTTTGGTTAGAAGAAATGGAGAATGTGGAATAGAGAATGCGGAATAGTTTAGAAGTACACCAGTTAGCAACTTTAAAACGAGAGACAATGGAATCTGCGGTAGGAGGAAATAAACTTCAAATCTTACGAGAGTATCTCCTGCGCATGCGTAAACTGATTGTGTGTTTCCGAGCATGGGTGTCTTCAGTTCCACTATCTTCACTTTTATTCTCTAAAAATAAAAAGTAAAAAAAAATTTTTTTTTTTATTTGTTTCACCTCCTCTTTCTTTCCTTTTATTATTCCTCCCTTATTTTTGTTACCTAGCTACTCTAGATGCTACTGCTCAGAAAACCCCCTTTGTATTTTTTTTTATCATCTTTGCAAGTAACATACTTGCACATATTTTCTTCTTTTTTTTTCTTTTAGATATCCAGCCAAAATGGAAGTCAATCATATATCTACAATCCCAACACCATCAATACTGATGAAATAATTGTGAAACTCACCAGAACACTTTTATAATTGGCTTTTGTTCCCTGTTTCATCATGGAACCCCCTACATTTCATACTTTTGAAGCACTTCTCATCTAAACTAAAATCAGAGTCAAAGGAGTGGCTTCAATCATGATGTTTAATGCTAACATTGGCCCAGCCCAGCTATACATACCACCTAGGCCTAGGACACTAGTTTTTCCACAGATATAAACATGAGGTTATCATACTGGAGAGGATTTCACACATTTCTGTGCATTTGTGTGTCTGTCTGTCTGTATGACTGTCTTTTTGTCTGATAGAGCCCCTCCCACAAATTTTAATCTATTTTAATATTTTTAAAATTTTTTAGGACATGCGTAGCTAAACACTGCAGAAATAATAACCCAAAATCTTTTCCGAAAGTGGGGACCCCTGATGGGGAAAAAAGGAATTTAAATTTTCCTGATTAAAAAAGCTTACAAAAACCATGGTTCAATTGTTAAGGCATAGCTATTCCAATCTGAAGTTCAGTGGTTAGATCCTGAGATCGTTTTTCCTTTCTCTCTCTCTTCCCACTCTTTCATCTTTCTTTTTCTCTCCTTTTTCCCCCCTTTCCTTTCTTCCTTCTTCCCTTCCCTCTCATAATCCTAGCACTTTTTCTCTTCCTTTTATTTCACCTATTTTCCCTTCCTTTGTCTTTCCCCCTTCCTTATTCCTCCTTCCACTCCTTTTCCTCTTCCTTCCTTCTTCTTTCCTCCCATTTTCCTTCCCATTCCTTCTTTTTACCCCCCTTTTTTTACCTACTCAACCTTTCTCACTTTCTTCCTTCATTTCTTCTTTCCCCCATTCCCCCCCCCCCCCCCTTTCCTTCTTTTATCTTCTTCCTCCTTTCCCCACCAAACATTATCTGAAAGCTGTCCTGGTGGGGAAAAAATGATTCATATTTTCTATTAAAAAACCCTCCAATAAAAGTAGCCCTATAATTAAGGCACTAGATTACTAAGCCAAATCCTAGGTTCAAATTCAGATCTGGGCACTTCTACTTTTTTTATTTCTTCTTTTCCACCTATTTTTCTTTCTCCCCTTAGTATCTAAATGTTGGTAAACTGAGCAAAGCTGCATGTATATTTAATTAACAGAAGTTTAAGTTTAACGCATGAATAAATTAACTGAAGTGGATAGCTATGCAAATGTATGTGGAATGTACAAGGTAAATAATAGAATTCTATAATCAAATAATGTGCTCCAGCATTCCTTGTTTACTTATCAATTTTTTATTTCATTTGACCCTGACTTGAGTCTTAAGCACTCCCCCAAGATTTAAATCCTAGAGAGGCCCTGTGCTGAGCAGGCCCAGACATAAACCAGTTGATACTAGGTAAGGCCAAACACCTTATTGAATTCCAACCATTCAGTAAGGAATAAACTCTCAATTCTACCACTAGTTCCAAATTACATGGCTACATGAGCATATCCACACCTTTCCGTTTCTTATTTCATCATGTATTAAACGTTTATAAACACGCTAATTCAATACAATTCAAGACAGAGAAAGCTTCTTAAAGTAACACTTATCAAGCTTCCCACGCCCATTCACACTCATGAGTGCAGCTGCAGCATACGAAATGTCTGTTTTAAAATTTTTATTTACATTCTTTGTCATGTGATATTTTGGAATTTGGGTAACCATACCAGCAACTTCGACACCACAGCATTCACACCTTACCAGATTGGCTAAATTCAAAACAACTCAAGTTTGTAGTTAACGGTGCTGTACGGTCATATTTCATTTTGGGTCACTTTGAGGGGAAGAGAATCGTTTACACGTTTGAATTTTCCACAAGAAAGAAAAAGGTAAGCGTGAACTCTAGTACTTTGTTCAATTGCAATTCTGAGATACAGGACCTTCAATTGTATGTGTGTTTGGGAGGATAGAGGTGGCGGGAGTGCATCTTTCCGCCTAGCCTCATTTAGCCATTTCAGTTTGTGGGAACGCAAACTTACCAATGTATTTTGAAATGCACTAAACCTCCTTTCATGAGTTATGGACCTGATCCCTTTATTCACAGCACTGGATGTATTGTATCACCAGCATGCAAAAGTAAGTGGGTCTGGTGACTTGCCAGTGCACTCCATGTTCCTTAGGCATCATGGAATGCAATTATAATTGCCACACCCACTCACTTATTTCACCACATCTGCATATTTATGAGTACAGATGTTCTACACTTGATATATGCTTCTAGGGTTTGATTATTGTTGTTGCAGCTGTTTTCCTGGCAACCAGCAATCAACGTTCTCAGTCGCTCCCATGGCTCACCCTTGCTTGCTGTGTGCAAGAGATATCGCAGACCTTAAGCATCAGAACTAATGCTCAAATCTCACCAATCCTGAAAGAAAAAAAAAATTTTTTTTAATAGAAGCACCACAGTCAGTAATAAACAATCTGCTTTCACATGCACCAGTTGCAGCTCACATTTGTCAAAGACTGTGCTTCTCTAACCTGCAGAGGAAGGTCAGGCTTAAAAGTGATCTGAATAACTTGGAAAGTTGCCTCGAGGAACAGCTGACTAAATTGTACCCTTCACAAGCAGCAACTGATCTTGACGCTCCAACGCCTTCTCTTTGTTCAAGACCTACTTAGCTGCAAGATGAGGATGTGCTATGTCCAGCAAAAGGGGCATACCTCCCCCATATTTAACTGTGATCTTGTCTGATGATAATGATAAAGAACAATTATTGGATGACAACACGTGTAGTGAGCAATCATTCTGTGTAGCAGTCCAGCTTGACCACCCCATGGTTTTAACTACTCCAGTAGGAATTCAACATTTTGACATCTATTTGCTCCATTTCACGCCCACTCTTCTGGTTAGTTTGGCCACAGAGGAGGATGAGTAGCAGGATACTGCATCACCCATACGACCAGGACTGGGACTCACCAGTGGCAGTTCCCCATGGCAGTGGTGTGGGTTTAAAATTGTTGGTGACAACATTGATGATTCAGCAAAACCATGGCATGAAACTATTGATCACCATCGAAATAGCCTGCACTATTTCCAATCATACGCTGTCCTTGATCGTATTGATCTGTCCAAGTTCTCAGAAATTCCACCAACAGTTGTCATCGATTCGTTTTCCATCACTTCACTCTTGCCATCAGAAGAAGAAATTAAGCACATAGAACATAGATATTCCCTTGAGATGTCAAACGAATCACATATGATAAGTTTTGCATTAATAGACAAACATGTAAGAGAGGTTTACTGTTTTATGTGCCACTGGGAATAATATTGAAAAAATGAGAATAATCTGCAGGACATGATCTGCATCATGGAAACACTAAACAAGTATGTCCCCAAGAAGAAGGAAGCTATTTTGGTACCAATACCTGGTACATCTGAGTCTGAAGAAGTGGAGAAGTATATCTTCCACCAGATACTCCTTGGTGGTGATCAGCTCACTAAGTGCCAGATCAGCTCAACAGATTTGTGCAAATGCAGAAACTGAAGTTGGCCATTTGGAAGGTCTGATCACGATAGCAGGGATTGGCATGCCAAAACGATTTACCCCACAAGCCCCAAAAAGACACAAATGGTTGTGTGGACTTCTTAAGAATTGATGGCATTAGTCACGTTGTGGCAGGCAATGAAACAATTGTCATTGGATAATATGGAGGATAAGCTCTGCTGGCATGATATCATTCCCAAGGATGTAGATGGTCTCATGAAGGAGAATAGAGAAGCTGTTCTGAAAGTCTTTCAAAGGAGTTAATCGATTATTTTGTCTTTCTCAACTCTAATAAGAAATTTAAAAAACCAAGTCACCTGCAGTTGATGGTGTTCTTGATTGTGCTAAGGAGACATTCACCCTGTCCCTGCTTTATGCAGAGTTTGACAATGTCATAAGAGAAGGTGATGGGATACGAATTATATGTTGTTAGAAATTTATTTTCCTACATTTCAAAGCCTTTAACCATAAAAAATTCTCTATCGAAGCATTAACACTCTTGGCACAGTAATACAGTCCCCTTCCACTAAGGCAAGCTCCACAGCTGTCTTGGTCACATGTAGTCAACACTAGAGGCAAGCCTGGAGGCAACCAACCCTGCAACTTGGAAATGGAGCATTTAAATCGTCCATGCAAAGACGGAATAACAGATTTGCATGCTAAAGTCACTCCTCACTCATTTGTCAGGTTGGGAAAGTGCATAGGTCCACTGACCAAAGTGTAAGACATGTAGAGTGCTACCAATGTCAAGACATCACTCTAAAGCTGATTTTAACCAAGACCTTTATTCCAAAAAAAAAAAATTAACAAGCACACTGGCCCTTTACTTGTTCTTGACAATGTGGGAGGGAGAGGACATGATAACTTCAAGACCTTCTCTGGGAGTTTGCTGCAAAGGCATAAACCCTCTCACTCATAAGCTCAATTCACTAAGATGGCTATATGAACATGATGAATTGCCATTCAGTGAACCTGACTAAACTGCGTAATATATGCGTAACATGATGTAGATATGTTCCTGAGGAAGTTTCCTAAGAAGAACAACAAGATCAACAACAAACTAACATTCAGACTCCGCGACACACTACGTGAGATTGCGGATTTAAAAATATTGACCGAATGGATGAGGGATAATCGAAGTATCAGAAACAACAATTATACATAGCAATATAATAGTATTAGTCATTAACTAATCTAATTATAATTAATAAACTTGCTAATTACTTCTCTACAGTTTTTGCATTCACATGTTGGCTGGCAGATATCATCACATCGGCGTCCAGGCGATGGATTAATTAATCAAAATCATCAAAATCTTTGAACAATTCTAATCTTCTGCATAAAGTTGTATTTGTACCCTACACCATCATTAGCTTTGCTGTGTGCTGTTGATCATAAGATGAGCATGACATAGCAACCTGTCCCTCCCTGCACTACCAGTAGCCTGATCATAGGCTTCAATGTCCTCAACATGACCACACCCACCCAATGCAAATTTGCTGAACATTGGGGCAGTCCAGAACAATGCCAAGCTCTACAGTGGCAATCACATAGCCATCAAGTTGCCAAAAATATTGCACCATTTGTTCTCGTACTGAAGGTTCTGTTACACCAGTGTGTGTACATATCGACCAACCTGTACTCTGGTAGGTCAAGGAATCCTTCTGGTTGGGTAGATTTTATCCCTAAAACTTTTTTGAATAGCTGGTATATCTCATTAGTGTTTACTATACTTTTAGTTCCAATATGTCTTCAGGAAGGCCATTACTTAAACCCCTTCATAATGAAAAATTACGTTAGAGATACAGCAGATTATTTTCCTGTTTCTCATCCAATGCCCTCATACATTTTTATTAAAATTTTCTATATGAAAACACAATACAATTTCGATGTAAATTCCTCATCTATTTTTGTATAAAATTTAAAAAAAAACAAATAGGATATTTCGAAACACAGCAATGAGATAGTGTTTTCCACCACTATATCCACTTCAAGTAAATAAAACAATACAGGACTGGAAATTTCCTGACGTAAACCCACCAGCTCAGCTGACAACTTAGTTTTGACTTTGTTTATTGAATGTACAAAGTATCAGCAGAAGAGCAAGAACAATAATGTAACCTTTGGACTCCCGGGGAAACACACTATGAGCCCCCAGGTAAAAAATTAAGGGTGAAACAAACATTCTGTTTATGTAACCTAACTCATTACAAGTGCAAACAATTCCAAGATGAGGGTTCATAAAATATTGGTTTATATCAGCTTTTGCTGTTTTTTATTTCACTTGTAAGTTGACATGTAGAGTTCTGTGTGAGCTATTTAAAAGTGCTGCCTATTTCACTCTGTTTGGGAAGAGGTGTGGTCTATTCAAGTATGTGGACAAGTGAGAGAGTGTATTTGCACACCATGTGCATTTATGCATTATCTATATCCCTCAGTTGTCTCCTTGTATTGTCTCTCTGTCTGTCTCTCTTCCTATCTGTGTGTTTGTCTGCATGCCCAGTGTGGTGGTGGTGGTGGGTGGAGGAGAATGACTGAGCCTGCAGCTGCTCTGACCTCTGACCCATCTGGAGGAGGGTCAGGTGACCCACCAGCTGAGGTGGCAGCCGAGATACCATTTCAGGTATTGAATGGAGCAAATTACCAATTAATAATGTGTAGAAAATGTTCTATTTCATGCTAAATCATCAGTGTGTGTGGGTCACCTCGAGATCTAGCAGAGAGTGTTTGGTTCTGATTTTAGTTCAGATCATATTAAGCTAAGTCTTTTTCAGTATTTTAGACTATTTCGATAAAGGGTCATCTGGCTAAAGCACTGAAATGGAGCAATCACTTTATCCAATCACCTTGGGCTGTTACAGAAACATATTTTTTTTTTTTTTCAAAATTAAAAAAAAAAAAAAAAAAAAAAAAAAAAAAAAAAAAAATTTTTGACAGGAAAGATAAAATAGAATGTATGATTTCTTCTAGGGTCAAATAGGCCCACTGATCATGCACTTTACCGACTGTTTATCATCAGGTCCGCAGGTCGTCAATTCTATGATAATCTTGTGAACTTCCTGTAATCACAGAAAACAATGCATAGACATGTTCATCAACATGACAGACTTAAAAAGCAGTGGATGCCAAAGATGGCCATTCTACGAGTGTCAATGAAGGCAAGAGAGAAAAAGCAATCCATTAGAAAAGAAACACTTACAAAGGTTCAAAATTATCAGCAGAATGACAAAATGTGCAGGTATTTCCTCTATATATGTTCCTATTGTGCTAGGGGAGGAGGAAGCTGCATCACATGACTATTATCATGTGATATTTGTGGGCGTGGCTATAGTCTGAATTCAATTAGATGTCTGATTTAGCATATATATTTTCTGCATGTCCAGACATTCTGAATTGTGAGTAACACTCTATTGTGGCTCAGTACTATTGAAAAATATATAATCTCAGTCACTTTATATGGTGCCATGTTGTTCATGCCTTCAACTTAGTTAGCAACATCTATACGTCCATAAGTTGGTAAGGCAATATCAGGTTTAAAAGCACTTATAGCAATGCTAATTTTATCCAATATTTTCATATTTTATTACCATCAGAATCGCAACTTCAAAGCTGAGCATCTATCGATATGAATGGATGTGGGAGGCACAGTTAGAGACATTTACTCCCTGTTGCCAGGGCAGCCACATTTGTGGCTTTTGAGGGCTATGGTTGCATCATTCCAGTTTGAGAAAAAAAAGATCAAATGAAATTGTTTTAAATAAAATTTTAAAAATCAGTGTGCCTGGGCTATTTCACTGCAATAGGTGATTATCTTTTTTTGGTGAATTTTATTGACTACTGGGCCAAGTGTCCATACAATCCAAGTTGAATTAAATATTTGGTAAAAAAAAAAAAAAAAAAAAAAAAAAAAAAAAAAAAAAAAAAAACCCTTTCCATGGCTAGATCACTGAAATGGAGCAAAGCCCCACAACAGATAACCTCCATATATGGTAATACATTCAGCAGACTAAACTAGTTTTGTTCCTGCATTAGGCCCAAGGCCCACCAAAATTCCCCACCCTGTGGTCAGTTTTTTTCTTGTAAAATAAATTAAAGTTATATGTTCATACTGATGTACACACACACACACACACACACACACACACACACACACACACACACACACACACACACACACACACACACACACACACACACACACACACAGGACCTTTGTGGTTTACTGGAGAAGATTGACAAAGTGAAAGGAACTGACCACAAGAAAAAATTGTTTGCAACATTCTTGAAACAGTGGAGAGAGGCCCACAAGAAGCTCCACCCCTTAGATGCTGACTCAACAGTAAGTTAAGTACATGCATTTTACCACCCAATCAATAATGATGCTAATTATCTGTTGAATGTTTCTTGATGAGTCTGTTAGTAAACAGTAAACACTCATTAGTAGTCTTGCTGTGTGGGAATAATGGACTGGTATTTGTATTGAGCAGCTGTATATACATAGTCTCTGTACTACATGTAGATGTCTACAAGTGTAAGGTTGTGGGAAATGCATCATGGTGTCCATATTAATACTGACTCTCACTGTACATGGATTATTAAATGCAATTAGCTCACTATAAAAAAACAAAAACAAAATTACTGCCCAAAAGTGGGAAAAAATTGAAATACAGATAAAGGATTTTTCTGTTTAACTATATTCAAGCATCAATAGGTTGTTTTTTTTTGTTGAAATTTTTATTGCTTGGATCAGAGTTTCAGGATAACAGATATCTCTATTTTGACAACTAATTCCAGTTATGTGAAGGACTTTGTTGTACAAACCTTTTACATGTATGTTCAAGTTATAGCTATAAAATGCTTGTACTATCCTGTTTACTGCCTCTGTATCAGACTGACACCTTCTTCTCCATCATGAGGCTGCTCATCCCTCAAGTGGACAAGAAAAGGCTGGCCTATGGGATGAAGGAGACAGCTCTGGCCAAGCACTACATTGACATCCTCAACATTGCCAGAGAGAGCAGAGATGCCAAGAAACTGCTGAACTACAGGGCACCAACTGCAGCTCAACAGGTGGGGGGGGGGGTATACACACATTTGCACATGCATGTATATACATTATACACCTTTACATACCTGTAGATGCATGTACATACGTTACGCATGTTTGTTCATATGTACATACATACACTTATATGCAGTATGATCAGCTTGTATGAATTTAAACGGGAAGTATGTTAGGAGGAGAGGTTGAGGAGGATAATCAAGAAGGAGAGAGGGCGTGTGGGAAGTGGGAGGTGAGGGGGAGGGGGGAGCATGAACATGTGCAGGATTTCATACAGGAAGGAGATGTGGAATTTCCCCCCCCCCCCCTCCCCCAAGTATTTTAACATTCATGAAGTGACTAATCAGTGCAGTGTAATCTATATACAAAGAGCTCTCAAGTTTGTTTGCTCACGCTTTTCAAGTTTGTTTGCTCACGCTTTTCTCGGGCTATATTGCTCCGATCAATATATAACTTATAGCATTTGAATTCGTATCCTCCAGGGATGGTTTGTAGAATAAAATAATTTTCAAAAATGGGTAAACAAAAGCGTTAGGATCCCAAATAGGTATATTTGGGCAAATCTATTTAGAATCAATAAAGGGTCAACACCCTAATAACCACGTTTTTGAAATGGAGGTTAGAAAGCAACAAAAAAAATTTAGTTCCTTGAGGAACGGGACTGAAGTGAAGTATTCTGAGTGAGCATTAAATATAAGTCGGCAGCTATCCAGATTACTAAACTAAGCTTGTACCTGTGTTAAGTTTCCACCCCAAAAAAAACAGCAAAAAACTAAGCAATGTAGCTTCTTCAGCCTAATAAATTTATAACTCCTGCCATATTCATAGTTTTCCTAGCTTGAAAACGCCCACAACTCAGTACTGTAATTGCTGCAGCTCTCCTCTCTCTCCTCCATTCATAGAGGTTTGTGTAGCTCTGGTGAGAGAGAGAGCAATGCAGCAGCTGCAATTATGGAATGCTGTCATTAAAAAAAAAGTGAAGAAAACTTGGTTCCTATCTTCCTAATATTGTTCCATTTCACTGTTTGCTTAATGGGTCAGTTCATAACTAGAGTTCTTAGATGAAGTTGTACTATCAACAAGTCAATAATTTCATACAAATCAAGTTGCTTCATTTACGACTTGGAATTTTGATCTGCATTTAGGGATTTTATATCTTTTTTGTGGTTTGAATCAGGCTAAATGACCTTTGGACTGTTGCTGTCCTTTTCAGTAAACTCGGGAAGGTGTCGACCACCTTGAACACATTGGGGGGGAAATAAACATGCCTATGGACTTTAAGCTAAATGATATTGTAATGCTTGAGATTGATGGATTGATGTATGGCTGTACCAAGTGTGTGAGACTGTCAAAGTGTCTTTAAAATCAACCTCAGAGGACGAGTCTGCTCTTTGACTAACTAATATATCTCCATGCTTTGTTGGAACATAACATCTCACCACACACACACACACACACACACACACACACACACACACACACACACACACACACACACACACACACACACACACACACTTAAAACACATGCACACACATGCACACACCAGTAGGTTAGACATGTGATGGTGGGATCCTCTGGAGTTACATTTGGAAAAACAAAAGAATTGTGTCCATATAGAATAAGACAGACAGACAGACAAAGATGATCAATGAAGATTACTGGATTCTTATTTCATTATCATTATTGTCTTGTTTTTATTGTCTTGTCTTTGTTGTCTTGTGTTCTTGTAGGATGCTGGTGACTTTGCAGCCGTCGCATATTTTGTGCTTCGTAACAGATGTCCAGAACGGGGCAGGTATTTTGCAATGCACACACACACACACACACACACACACACACACACACACACACACACACACACACTCACACACACACACACACATTTGAATATGTTGTAGAAGTTAACAACTTTTCGTGAAGACACTTGATTTCATTGAATGAATATCTACTCATAAAATAAATCAGCTAGTCTATATACGAATCATATCGGAATGTTCTAGAAGGAAAATCATGCGGACAGGTAATAGAGTAAGAGTAACATATGACATTAATCAATAGACAATCAACACCTATAGAGATAACACAAGACAAATTAATATGATTAAAGTCAGCAAGTGCCACAGTATGTATGCATGCATGAATGCTAAGTAGAAATCATGATAACATGTTTCGTTCAGTTTACTAAGCCTATTAGTCAATGCTGCATGCAGTCTGGATACTGTGCATAGTGCTTGCCTACTACTGACAGTCATCAGACCTGGTGACTCACATTGTGTAGTCAACTAACTTCTCTGGGGCTCATGAAGGCCTAATAGGCTTGGCTCAGAATTCTCATATTATTTTGCTGGAGTTTTTTTTGTTGTTGTTGTTTTTCTTAGTTTCTTTCTTTTAATTACCTGCTGAGTAGACATTCTCGTGAGTATAGCATGGACTAATTATAACCAATCATCCTAGTTTTCTTTATCGGAATTCTCGCTCAAAGTTGAGTGTATTGCAATACTCATAAAGAGGTGTTTTATTTTCCTTCTGAACTAATGTCAGCACTCCATTCTCCCCCCCCCCCCCTTTCCTCTGCACCATGTGACTGTCACGGGACTGTCAGGTTGACTGTGGCTCAGGTGAACGAATACCTGGACGACCTGGCCAACTCCAACACTAGGAAGGATCGTCCAGGGGTGAAGAGGAGCCTGCAGCTGCTCCTCAGGAACACGAGTGCCTTGGAGCAGAAGTGGCTCATCAGGATCATATTGAAGGTACACGTCCGGCTGTCATGCATGCAACATGCTGACACCACACATGGTGCTCTTTATCTGGAAGTGTGCAGTGTATGCCACCAACCAAGAATCACACTACAGCCATGAATCTGATACTTTAAAGGTCATTCTCACATTCATAGGCACCCCATTCCCATGCTGCCATAAGCACCCCATTCCCATGCAGCCATAAGCACCCTATTCCCATGCCACCATAGACATCCCATTTCCATGCCACCATAGGCACCCCATTCCCATGCTGCCATAGGTACCCCATTTCCATGCCATCATGGGCACCATGCTTGTCTCAGTGTATGTATCAGATTTACATCTAATCGTTTCTCTTTTATTATTCTAATTGTTGTTGCTATAAAAAAAAAAAAAAATTTTTAATAGCTAGCCTGCTATATATATATATATATATATATTTGCAGACAATATGGATCTGTTTATTTGTTCAATTTCTACTTCCCTCTTTATTTTATATATCCAGTTTGCTTGTGCACAGCAGAGTATAGTTTCATCAGGTGTTTGAGGGAGGGGTGTTTAGTTTTGTGTAAACACTACCTTACCATATGAGGAAGGGGTCTGGCAATAGAAAACTTGTTCTGCTGGGATGCAATCAATGGGGGGGGTTATCGTAAAGCACCAGAAGAGTGTGTCTCTTCAATGGTCAGGAAGAGCCAGACTTCGGATAATCTTGCCCAGTTCAGGACCAGTGGGGACACTGTCCGACCTAGTAGCTATCAAAATGGCAGGTGCTGAGTCAGCATGTTCCCATGAACCATTGAGGGAGGTGTTATAGAGGTACAATAATTAACATTGACATGTCCTAATGATAAATAAGCAATGTCTGTGTGTCTATAAACTCTTCCTGGATGCTTGGACCCATTTTTAATGAAGCTGTGTATGAATGTTCTCTGTGGCTTCAGTATGGCTGATGAAAGTTTTGGTTTTGATTCGCTGCGTATTGTGGCTGCCATAGGCATTTTTCATGAATTTCAGATTGTAATATGGTAAAAGGTCATTGATAGCACACGTCCAAACCACCAGATAGAAACAATTTAACAACAACAATATAAACAAAATCCATACTCTACTAAACGATTGATTAATATGAGGCATATTAATGGAAGGAAAAAAATTTAATGTGTATATATATATATATATATATATATATATGAACTCATAATTATTATAGCTACATATATTGTATTTGGAAGTTTGATCTTCAGTGAACTTTTTTCTTATAAGTTGGTGTTCAAAAAAATAAATAAATTTTTTATAATTTTTAAAGAAAGATAAAATGTTGATGATCGCTGTTTTATGATCCAAAGAGAAGCTACTCCAGTGACCTAGAAATAGATCTTTTTGATCAAAAACGGACTTGAATAAATCTTCTCCATTATGCAAGGACCAAATTTTCTTAACTTCTACGTAACTAGTTCAGCTGATTTGCAGGTTATTGCGAAGAACTGTATTGAAAAACAGTCCCCCTAAAATAGAAATACTTACAAATTTAGAAACATCCTAATAATTAAGAGACAATGTCTGTGTACATTTTTGTCCAGGAACTCCTCCAAGACGAGTCAACCAATGTTGATAAAACTTGGCATGAATGTTCCTTATGGCTCTTCTTGCTGGCAGAAAGTTTTTTTTTTGTTGTTGTTGTTGAGGTTCATCCGCTGCTGTCGTGGCAGCCACAGGCATTTAAAAAGCATTTGGTAAAGGGTTGACCATAGCATGGAAACACACCAGTAGGCCTGCAGACCATCAACCTTCCGGACTCCACTTACCATCTGGCATGCTGGTTGTGGTGTTGTCAGTGTTGCAACTGGGGAATCCTAGCCAGGGGATAGAGGAAGTGACACTGTGGTGTGAAGAGCGTGAGAAAGAAAATAATTGCAAGAGAAACCAAGAATTATATACAGCCACACCCATCTCATAAAAGATATGAAGCTATCTGCAACCTTATGCATGCCAGTGACCTACCAGGCTGCATGCAGGTATATCTCCTGTCCTGTGGCTATATTACTGTAATAATAATAATTCATTAATTTGTCATCTGATGCCACCAAAGCAGATCATTCTGTGGGTATGTATGGATGCACAGTTTATACTGCTATATACTTGATGCAAGTGCACTCCCATTTTGGCAAACTATCTCCTGGAACTTTTCTCTGCCTGACTATCTCACTCCTGAAGATCCTAACTCCTTGGCAGCTATGACATTTTTGCTATTTTATAAAGTTTGGTAAAACGCCTACAGTAGTACCAGGTAAAGATTCTTCATCATGAGACAGGTAGGGCTGGAGCCAACACAATGGTTGGGATTTTTTTTTGTTGTCGTTATTGGTTTTTGTTTTTTTTAAGCTACATGTATGGATGAAGATGGATTTTTAATTGGTAAAGTATCATCAAATTTTAATTGGTAAAGTATCATCAAACTAAAACCTAACCCATACTACTAAGTTGATCTAACTCATACCCTTCCTCTAACATTAATAATAATAAATAATAGCACCAATTTTTTAAAATGAATAAAACAAAATCAATAAAATTAAAGAAAAAAGGATGAGGGGAAAGGTTTCTTCAAGACCAATTACCCTACTCCTTCATGTTGGCCAAATATTGCCTCCATCTCCTGCTGGACTGAAATAAGTTTTTTTTTTTATAAGTGTAATTACTCATGTACGCGCGCGCGCACACACACCACACACGCACGCACATCCACTATTGTCTCAGTGTGTATATACATTCCATGAGAACTATAATAGTAGGAATAAGATACTCCCTATGTGAAGCAAGCAGCCTCCACCATTGTGTGATTCAATAGAGAAAGGTGTAATATCTGATCCCTACATGTGAATTAACATTATGCTTGGGAAATTTAACGAGTGCCCTGCTGTATAATATGAGCACTACTATAAAACCTCTTAAATATATCCGAGCAGTAATTAGTTGCTCAAATGTACCTTACCGTATAGAAAGTGTGCATGAAAAATGAAGAAAACTCTCAAATGATTAATAAGTTCAAACTCATCATGGTCCCACATATTGAATTGTAATTCAGAAATTGTAATTCAATTGTAATTCAGAAATAAAGATGTAAAAACTACAAACATTGATATAAACATAATTATATTCACATTGATGACTCAGTACACATCGTAGTTCCACATGATAAAACTAACTTTAACATGGGTGATATATAATTAAGAATTGAGGTATGTCCTTTATTTTAATGCTCTGGTAGTAGTATTTCATTCAGTGCAGTGCAATGAGCTGGTCCGGTGTGCATCTCCAGGCCTTGCTTAAAGATTTCCCCCTGATTCTCTGTTCTGTTCTGTCCAGGAAGAAATGGCTGCCCCTGTCCTTGTGCTGCAGGGGCAATCATTTGGCGTCATGTCTCTCTGCAGTCCGTACACTGGACAAGAAGGCTGAGCGTGTCATCAATCACTTTAGGTGCCACATAGCTAAGCAGCAGCTGACTGAGGTCATATCGACCAATGTCACTCAGACGTTCTGCAAGATAGGAGTAATTGTTGTTTGAGATTTTCCGCTTGTGCTCCAATTCTTCCATTAGCGATATCCCTCTGTCTGATTTGCAACAACAAAGATAAGCCATTTTCCTGACATCTTCCCTCCGTAATTGATTCGAAATCTTGATCAGTATTGACCTGCTGGAACTAGAATGCACCACAGAGTCCTCATCATCAGAGACTGCCTCCATGATGCTGTTAGTTAATGAGTCCAGAGTGCTAGCAAGGTCATTTCTGCCTACACTAACAAGCACTTCTTTCAAGAATTCATACTTACCAGGTCCCAGGAAGGTTCTGTGCTCCAGCTCACGGAAGAGCCCAATGGCGGACTGGATACCCTCTGCAGTTGACTCAGGGAGTACCTCTCCTTCACATATGAAGACCATATGCTCCAGATCTGTCTGGCTTATCCCCTGACTTATAGCATTCAGGGCTTGTCTATGCTTCATTTGAAAATCCATGTCTTAATAGCTATAACCATCAGTGCTGCTTTTCTTTGTGTTATTCAGTTGTGACCTTTTTTGTGTGTGTTCGTTTATTTTATACATTCATCCAGTGTGGAATTTGAAGTGTGGGGTTTCAGGAAGTTGACGTCACTTTATTTGTACATATCATACTATTTTGAATTTACAGATTTTGTTAATTCAATTAGAACATTTTTGGGGATATCTGAGACCACATGATCTGTGTATTCTCTAGGATGTTTGTTGCTATTCCAACTTAACTTTTCCATTGTTTTAATTTGTTGTTGTTGTTGTTTTTGATTTAATTTTCCTTGGGACTTTATTTTTTCATTTTCCCATAAATATTTTTATAAGGGTGTGCATGCATCACATGATTTCTGTATACAATTGGTCCCCATATAAATCACATGGTCTCTTTATACAATTAGTGCCCACCTGAATGAGTTTAATTTTATGAAATACTTGTTTGTTGTTTCTTTACTCGTTAATTTCAAAAGTGACAATTGTTCATTTGGCCTCAGCTAGCTTGACATAGCCTCTGTAATAATTGTCTACATGACCATAAATATGTTAATGGTATTGAACATGTTTTTCTTGGAATGGACACAGAAATTACAACTAATCACACATTCATATGCAAGCTCTCTGGAAATCATAATAATTGTATAATTGGCCAAGCAAAGGTTGTGGATTCAATTGATGTTATTAAAGTTGCTTCGTTTAAATTATTTTCATGCTTGTATTTATAGTATTTATATATATATATATATATATATATATATATATATATATATATATATATATTTATTTATTTATTTATATTTATATACGTTAAGTGAAATATATAATTTTATGAATGTATGTTCTATTTACGATGAATAAATTCCATGTATATTTTAGTGTAATATAATATCACATTTGTGAATGTGGTTTCTCTGTTCTATTTATAGAATATGAAGACAGGACTGAGTGAGAACTCAGTCTTCTCTGTCTTCCACCCTGATGCCGTGGATCTCTTCAATGTCTGCAGCAGCATAGAGAAGGTGACACTAACTGCCCTCCCTCTTCTTCACCTTGGGTGTCCATGGAGTAGAATCACTGAGTTGTAACCATAGGTTTCCATACACTAAATAATTAGTTAAAAATCCATTCTTGAAAAAAACATGTCAATGCCTTCCCCCCCCCCCCCCCCCCTTCCTCCCCACCATTCCAAGTTTTCCTAGCTCTGTGTGTGGGAGAGAGGATAATTTAGTTGTGTGTATGATGACACAGCATCTCAGAAACCATGTTTTATGTTAAGGTAATTAAATAACAAAGTGTCGTAATTTTATGCTGGTGTGTTGTGTATGCCTATTGCTCCACTTGTTGGGTTACCATGCACTCCTCTGGGAATACACTGTGTGTGTTATTTGTGTGTGTGTGTTTGTCTTTCTGTCTGTGTGTGGCTGTGTGTGAGCCAGGTGTGTTCAGATCTGGCCAACCCTGACTTCCATCTCAATGAAGCCTCCATCAGCTATTTCACCCCCTTCCGGCCCATGCTCGGGGAGAGGGCAAACATAGATCAAGTATGTGCTCCACTTTATTGTTTCCATTGATTGCGGTTGTTGTTATCACTTCTGTTGTTGTGTTCTAACTACACACAACTGAAGTTTACTAACTAAGTTCCCTGTATCGTTCTAGCAACTGAGTGATGTTGATTACTTGCAGTTTTGCATGCTTGGATTAATTGAATTACAAAAGTAATTCAAATATAAAATACAGATTGCAAATCACAGTATTTGTATCTGAAATACATTTTTAATATATGTAGTTGTAATTGTAACTCAATTCATTTGCTAGAAGGAAATGTAATTGATCAAAGTTTTCAAATACAAATTACATTCCATCATGTCATGTTGACTCTGGTTTGCTATTCTTGAACACGTTTCCATAAGACAATGTGTCAAACCAGTTTTCTCTGAGGGTTTTCTCTGACTGTGCTTATTGTGGCAAGAGATTAGCAAGTTCTTTCTCATCATTGGCTACCAATACATGTGAATTGTATTATACACTACCTTGAAATAATCAGATATGATTCGTAAAATTTAACCTTTAATTAAGCCCCTCCCCCAGCATTTTTCTTTTTTCCTCTCTCTCTCATCTTTTACCTTCCTGTTTCAAATGTTTATAAAAGAGGAAAAGAAATGTTATTTATCCCGAAAATATTTGATTAAAAAATTTATAAAAAATATATATATTTTTTATTTTATTTTTGAACACAACTTTGATCTATACAGACATCCCTGGGGATGGGTACCCTGCTCGTCTATATTGTTCATATTATGATTTAAAAATGATATACATGATGTCTAGTTATAATGTAAATGTATGTGTTGAATTTAATTTCATTTATTTTCTTTAGTTATTAGCTATTTTACTCTCATATTATCTTTATTTGTTATTTATTCATTTATAAATTTATTTATTTATTTCATTTGCAGGTTTTGAGGTTAATGGACCACCAAGCCTTCCTCATTGAGACAAAGTTTGACGGAGAGAGAATCCAGCTGCACAAACAAGGCAACCAGTACAGATTCTACTCCAGGAGGTAAAACAACGTCAATACATTTAGGGGCTAGGGCCAAGTGTTGTATAAGAAATACTTGGAAAAATAACTTTTGTTGGACCAGTATTTATTATTGCATTCCTGTCGAATTAAATTTAGCATTTCAATGGAATAATTAAAATTTGTAGAAGTGATTTAAGCATTTTAATGGAATAATTAAAATTTGTAGAAGTGATTTAAACATTTCAATGAAATAATTAAAATTGATAAAGTGATAGTAAAACCACAAAAACTAAATTCCTGCTGAGGATGGAAGGTGCACCCTCAACGGTTTACAAAAATTCAGTGACATTTTTCACTTGGTGGAAACGTGAAGAAGCAGTAGGTTATGCTATTGACGCTCAAATACTAAACAGACTTTGGCAGTATGGGAAATCTGATCTTATGGAAACAGCTTAAATAATAAATACATCTAAAGTCTGTTTGCGCTGACTTGGGCCCTGGGGAAACTTTAATAACTTGGGCAATACTGAACTGATTTCCAGATTTCAAGGACTAACAGACTCATGCCGCTCCAGATGTTCTTTTGGCGCTATTCCTGAAGAAGTTGATCATCCCTAGGCAAAGTTAGCTGTATGTTCCATAAGCAAGTGCACAACATTCCACTGAGCATTAATTGACCATATGGAATGCTATTGCAAAAATATCCCTTGGAGGCCAACGTGGACTGCAGAACTCTTTCAGTTCTTCGAGTGGAATACAGAAAAAGAAGCATAAAATTGATTCTTCCTTGTTTCTGCCAGCTCTAACTCCAAGTAAGTTTATACCTTTTAACAACTTCTTGCTCAAGGCGAAGTGGCTGAAAGTAGAGGTCTGTTGTTCATGTCAATCTTCTGAAGTGCAGTGATGAAGTGTCCAACCTCAAGAAGTTGGTCAAGAAGAGCAAGGAAGGCAATATCTATTCTTTTTGCAATTTGTTCCAAGGACATACCATGCCTGTTAAAAATAGCCAAGTTTGTCACATACAAATCTCTTATCATTAAGTTATCTGTATTACTTCTGTATTCATTTCTGCATATTCATTACTTATTCTGGTATGTTTTTATCATTTCTATGAATAAATAAACTTGTGTAAGACAAATGAAGAATATAATTTTAAAAAATATATTCAGAGGAAAAAAAAACAACTTTTTTTCTTCTTTTTTTTTTAACTTTTGTTGAATACATAGGAATGAAATCAATAGCAATAACCAATTGTGAGATACATGAATTAGTAGACGAATGATGATGAGGTGTAAGTAAATATGAGATACATGAATTAATGATAAATGAAAGTGTTTGTTATATTATTTCCATTGATGTTAATCCATGTTATGGAAAGTACTTAGTCCAGTCTTGCCGGCTACATAAGTGTCCCTATGCTGAAGGTATAAGTTCTTGATGTGACCCATTTCACTTTGTTGAAGTGTACTAAAATCTGTATCACAAGGACGTGTCCATGTTTGCATTGTCGAGGAGTTCAATTCTCCCAAAATAGAAGGAAGCTAATTCTCAGTATTATCCCGTTCTCATGAGGATGACAATTCTGTGTACTTGAAGGGGAATATTTCACGAGGTTATGTTCATCATCACTGTATTGAATGTTTCACTTCTCCCTATACAGAAGGAACAATTTGCAAGGATATATCCCATGGTCATAACCAGGAGTTGATGAGAGGGGGGGGGGGCTCTCTTTTAATTATTGAGGTGTTATTGGTTTTCTGTGGAGTGATGGTTATCACACTTGTAATGAGTATTGGCATGACATTCTGACCTCAGAATAGGTACTGGTCTGGTGGTTAGACTTGGAAGGATTGCTAGACTGGCAGTTTGACTTGGAAGAAGAGGACTGCTTCTGAGACACATGGTCAGTATCAGAGTTAACAGTATATCAGCACAACAGAGAAGGAGCAGGCTCTGTAAATATATAAGCATATCACCATTTCTAAATAATAATTCCTAGTTACATAGTTACATAGTTAGGTCTTCTTAAATATATAAGCATATCATCATTTCTAAATAACAATTCCTAACCTTGAACCTATATATTCCCCCAATGTTAGTCTGGCTCTCACTTGTGTAGCTCATGAGAATCAGGCAAGTCTAAACGCATACCTTAAACCTCTTTTGGCGATGTTAATAGGCTGAAGCATGCAATACGTCACTTCTGTAATTAACTGCTGACTTCAGGGGCCCAAGTCAGTGTGAACAGAGATCAGTTATTGTTGATTTAAATTACAGTATTATATCCCACAGATTATTTTTTCCTCTTGTTTCAACATTAAGATCTGATTAAAACTTATTTAAGAATGTTTTGGAAGTATACTGTGGCAAATGTTCACAGTTAGCCAAAGGTCAAATGTAAACGTGTTTCTGGGGAATTATTGGGGGGATTTTTTCTAAAGAATTCATACATGACCTTAAAGAGGAACTATAAAAACATGATGTCTACCAGGCACATGCTACAATTGTGCATTTTAATGTGCTTCTGCATTTGACACCCTCATGCACACAGCATGCATGCATGCATGTACATACATTCATGGCAAGGTTGCAGTCTTTATACCTAGACATGACATTTGTGTGTGAGCTATTCTGTGAATTCATAATGACATCTGATGCTTAGCTGAATTTTGAGGCAGTGTGTGTGTGTGTGTGTGTGTGTGTGTGTGTGTGTGTGTGTGTGTGTGTGTGTGTGTGTGTGTGTGTGTGTGTGTGTGTGTCTTGGACATGAGCTGGGTTAGACTTGAGCACACCTCTTCATGTGTGCCAAGTGATTATATCCAAGATTACATCAGTGCATTCTCCTAATAATAATGCAATGATGTCTGTGTACGTCTTTGTCTGGGAACCCCTTTTAGATGCATGCATCAATTTTAATGAAACTTGGCATGAACACTCACTATGACCCTATTTGATGGCAGTGTTGTTTGTTGTTTTTTAGTTTTGATATGCTGCATATTGTGGTTGCCAAAGTCATTTCTTTGCATTAGAAAATGGAGATGGATTTAATGAAATCTATGACTGATGGCAAACGAAAGTAGCCATTCTGCATGATTAGTTAGGCACTATTCCACCTTGTCCTTCACCCCCCCCCCCCCCCCCCTCCCTCCCCTTACTCATGACATACCTATTTAGTTTTGCCTGATATCAATTGAACAACATTTTTGGATAATTTGGCACACCTCAACTTTTCCTTCTTTTTTTTTTTTTTTTTTTTTTTTTTTTTTTTTTCTTCTTTTTTTTTTTGATGCACATAACATTTCCTTTCGGTTTTTGATCTAATCTGTCTTCTAAAAAGAAGCTGCTTCCAATTATACAGCTACACTCTTTTCCTTAATGAAACAATTTGCACCCATAAAGAAAAGGAAGCAAATATTAATGAATGAATTATTCATGAGAAAACAATATACTGTACCCGAAATAGCAGTGCACACACACAATGCTGATCCACCATCACTGCCTGTCTTAGTGTGCCTGTCCACACGGCACACTAAGACAGGATTCACCTGTCTCTGGAGCAGATTCCATGAGTCCACACTAAAATTTTACTAACCCTATTTATATCTAAATTAGGCACATCAACAATAAAGACTATAAGCATGTAAAATGCATTTGAAGCCACTTTAATCTTCAGGTGGCCACATGCAGTGTACCCATTCTGATAAACCTGTTCTTGCATTTTGGGCTAGTATCAATCTAAAAGTTTACTATATAGATGAGCCTACAGAGTAACCTTGCTCAGGCAGGCAGACCAAGACACCCGTCTGCTACCTGCAGGCCATGGTCGTCATGGCAAGGGCGTAGCCAGGGGGTAGCTCAGGTTGCTCCACCACACCCCTGCAAGCTAGAACTGTAACTTAATTTCTTGTAAAGCAGGAGACAAGGTCACCAGCTTAAAAGGACAGGAATTGTATGAGTAGAAATTATAAATACTTAGTAATGATCTTTTCGAGAATAAGCGCAAAGTAACTCCATTAAAATTATGATCATTTCATCATAAATAGCTATTCGAGAAATGTCACATATGTGCAGCTGCCCAGCATACTACAAAGTTCTTCCAGACAGTCCAGCCATCATCTGAAGCCACCTAATCCACCATCCCAACCACCTTTCCAGCCACCATCCCAGCCGCCATCCCAGCCGCCATCCCAGCCGCCATCCCAGCCGCCATCCCAGCCGCCATCCCAGCCGCCATCCCAGCCGCCATCCCAGCCGCCATCCCAGCCGCCATCCCAGCCGCCATCCCAGCCACCATCCCAGCCGCCATCCCAGCCACCATCCCAGCCAAAAGATGGAAAAAGGATATTCATTTCAACATCAGCTGGCTTCAGCATTATCTTTGGATAGCAAACAGTAAGCAACAAAATGGTGGGTTATGTCTTCCATCCATCCCTTTTGTGAAGTATGGCTATCATAAGTCAGACCCAGGTAACTTGTGTAACATCCACTGACACAGTGTAGTAAGTCATTTGAGCTACTAGAAAAGCATACAGCTAAATTATTTAATAGTACCACAAAATAGCAGTGGTAGGGACAGAGGAGTGTCTCTAGGTTATGAAAGGTCAACAGCCCAACATCTATCAACAGATACTGTAGCTATCAATCCAAAGAAGCTCAACTCCATGGGACCACAATATTTTGTGTGGTAGGCAAAATACTGTATTTTTTAGGCCATCTTGACAGTGCAATCAATTTAAAGAAAACCACAAAGAATACAGTGAATCATTGCAATTTTTTGAGCACTTGGGAATTCAGAATCGAAGCTGGTAGTAGTATCCTTAACTAGCCTCTAGCCACTGTAGCCAGAAATATCATGTATCATCTTTTGACTTCTGAAATAAGTTAATTGCCATCCTAGGAAACCTTCATGTGTCTGTATGCTCGGGAGCAACAGAACTTGTCACAACACTGTGCTGCACTTCACTGGATACAGAGATGACCTCATTTGCAATGCTGATACACCATTGGGATTATTTTTTCATTTCTTTATTTAACATTGTCCATGGAAACTTTATATATATTATGCAAACATATAATAATCACAGTAGACCTCTATCTTTTTTTTTACTATCCTTTAAACTTAGTGTAGCTGTTGAATTTCATATCTCATTTCAATCCAATCATATATGCATTCAGCACCCCCTTGTTAGAGTTTCTGGCTACCCCCTGGTTTGTGTGAGTGTGTGTGTAGTGTGGTGAGTGAGTGTGTGTAGTGCGGTTAGTGTGTGTGTAGTGCGGTGAGTGTGTGTGTAGTGCGGTGAGTGTAGGTATGTGTGTGCATGCATGCACATGCAGTGAGGTCACTTTAGAATAGTTATTGATAATTATATATTTTTTATATTCAATTTTCATTAGTTCCAAGGACTACACGACGTCATTTGGTGCAACGCAGTATGAAGGCAGTTTCACTCCGAAGATTCACGAAGCTTTCAATAGGTGACATACCTAGACACACTGAGAGTGTGGAAATTATTTCATGAATTTTTCCATTTGAATATGACTGGATGCATGCTATGTTATTTTTAACTAGCAATGGAAATAGGTGTATACTATTTAGTACCTGTGGAGTGACCAGCTTGAGTAAAAAAAATAAATAAAAATAATAATAATTAAAAAAATATATATGTCTATATATTTTTCTCTCTCTTTTTCTTTCTTTTCTGTTTCAGATTGATGCAGTGCATTTTAAAAAATATAATTTTTCAAAGTTAGTGTCAACCAAAAGAGTGTTATCCACATGACTAATGATTAGTGCATTATTGTATGAATGCACAGCAAGTGTGGCATGTGCTCCCATTCGCTGTCACTGAACATGACCTCAGCATGAGGAGCGTATTGAGGGATGAGGGTGTGGTGGGGGATGTGCAAATGTGATGTATTATTGATGTGAAATCCACAAAATGGACAATAGTCTTGCTGCTGGTTGTGGCTGTGTGTTACTGTATCTTTCACTTGATCTTTCTTCATTTGTCTCTTTCAATGCCTGTCTGTCCTTCTCCTTGTCCAGTAATGTCAAATCGTGTATCTTGGATGGTGAAATGGTAGTGTGGGACAACGACAGTGATTCATTCATGTGAGCCTATCAATCTTAACTTTGTGTGATTGTGATAGAAACTTGCATTGTTTTGCGATTAAAAAGATTGCAAACGATTACCCCTCCCCTCCCCCACATACCAATCTCTTTCACTCACACACACACACACACACACACACACACACACACACACACACACACACACACACACACACACACACACACACACACACAAACACACACACACACACACACACACACCATACACACACTCTCTCTCTTTCTCTCTCTCAACAGACAGATAAACAGACAACACACTGTTGTTTTTTAACTATATAAAATATAACCAATTATAATGAATTATTATGTTTAATAATTGTATATTGTTTGATTGACTCAGGCCCAAAGGTGACAATGTGGATGTGAAGGCAGTTGGTGCCAGTGGAGAGGATGGCTCCATCCAGCAATGCTTCGTGGTGTTCGATGCCCTCATGATCAACACCACCAACCTGGCCAATCAACCTCTTAGGAGCAGAATCGAGCAGTTGAAAAAGTTAGAATGCTTGCTCATTTGTTCTGTATTTCATAACAATTTGCTGTTGTTGTTTTGTTGTTGTTTTATTGTTGTTTTATTGTTGTTTTATTGTTGTTCCTGTTGTTGTTGTGTATGCCACTAGAGTGTTCTCCCCTGTGAAAGGTGTCTTGCATCATGTGGATCGACAGGAAGGAAGTAGCAAGTTAGTTGTGTGGGATGGGCTAAGTGAGACACTGGAATCACTTGTTTCTGCTGAGAATAATGTGCTGAAAAAATTGTTAAAAAGTTTTGTGTTGCACAGACCCTCATGAAGCTTTAATGCTTGATATAGTGTTTAGTTCCTCTTGTTTTTATCACTTCCTGTCATGTGACTTAAGCTGTCGGAGACACCAGAAGAGCAGCCCAGGAAGTTCGTCTAAGACACCTTGGAGCCAAGTCAGATCAGCTATATACATTGATTTACAGCTGGATTATAATCCAATCACAGTGGAGATCAACACTGCACTGGCTTTGTCACTAGCTGCTGAAAAGACCTTTCATGCCAAGAAAAAAAAGCCAATGTTTTTGAATTGTTAATGTCACATGTAAACAGATATATTTGTGGCCTTAGTCAGGGTTTTAAAAAGTGTTTCATGGAGGTGTTTAATTTCTTATTTCAATTATATTTATTTTCTATTCTTATGCTGGGGCAAATGTTTCTTTAAGTATTCCTGTGACCCATTCCTGTGACCCATTCCTGTGACCCATTCCTGTGACCCATTCCTGTGACCCATTCCTGTGACCCATTCCTGTGACC
>OZ017788.1:5034977-5127035 GCA_963969325.1 Lycopodina hypogea
GTTTTAATTGTTTTTTTTTTGTTGTTGTTGTTGTTGTTTTTTATTATTATTATTATTATTTCTCATTTTATTTTTTTTTTTTTTTTTTTTTTTCAATTATCCCGTTTTACCAATTACTCATCCCTCCCCCTGAACAAAGTATTGTAAGAATGATTTTTCTTACATGTAATCCCACAATGAAACACAATCTATGCACCCCCAGAGCTACCCCAAATACACTGGGAAGATTTCATGGTGATCGGAATTCCCATTTAGGATGAGTACCATTAGTCACAAACAGACGCACAGACATGGCAAACTCTATATAGTAGGACATTTCTACCCTTGCAAGAAATCTATTAATGACATTGTATTATATCTTGGAGTTTATACACGGCTACATCTAACTAAGAAAACCCTGTAGTGAAGTGGGATGCATCTCCCTCTCCTCCCATTATATACTCAACGAAAACACAAAATACAATTATAAAAACAATAAACATTCATTATTTACAACATAAACCAGATAAATTTGGACAGCAGTATTTGGTAAATTGGTAAAGGTGTTTCACTGCCCCACATCCTATCCATAATAAACACATGCAGGATGTTTGTTGACAGCATTTACAAGTATATACAACCTAGGTGGGTGTGGTTTCTAATATTGCAAGCAGAGCTTACCCCACTACCACAAAATGTAATAATACGCATAGGTCTGTTTACTAGGATTAGTGGGGGGGGGTGTAATTTTTCCACATAAGGGAATGCTTGTGTGGTTGGATATGTGCAACATTCAGTCAACATCTATGGTTGTTTTCCTTTGCCCCAGGTCTCACCTTGTGTTGCTATATGTTGTTGCTGCAGGTGGTGGATGGCTGAAGATCAAGCCAGAGTATGTGGACAGCCTGAGTGACCAGCTGGACATCCTCATCGTTGGAGGCTACTTCGGGGCTGGAGTAAGTTGCTGTAGATGTTGTGGTTATTCATTCTGTGTTGTTTGTTGTTGTTTGTGTTGTTATTTTTATTGGGAGGGGGGTTGGGGGATTGTGTATATTTTACACTTGCGCTCAAACTTTATAGAATGTTCAAATTGAAAGTGTTTTCATTAATTAGTATATCACTAACTTGACGTCATTCAAGACCTGACTTGATCAGTACAAAATAATAATGTGTAAAAAAGTGCTATAATTCAATTAATACACTCATTTATTGTTCACATACAGCCTGTTATGTACATATATCATTTTTATCTCCAAGGCTATTTCTAGGCATTCATCTCTCACGCCACCTCTATACCTTATCTCACACAATGTCTTAAAATATACTGAGATACACCTGTAGGTGTTGTTTTTTTTGTTGTTTTTTTTCCCCTTTGTCGATTAGACTTATTTGTTTGATTGTTACTTTATAGCGTCGTTCAGGAATGATTTCCCACTTCCTGTGTGCAGTGGCTGTACCCCCAGAAAACCCAGGGGAGAACCCCTCCGTATTCCATTCATTCTGTCGGGTAAGGGATCCATACAAACGATCTTCGGAACGACTGTATCCACATATCTTACAGTTTGTTGTTCCTTCTCCTCAATTCACAATTATTGATCGTGACAGGGTATAACAGGAAATTTGTTGACGATATTTACAAAGTTACAACAAAAAAAAAGGGCTGCATTATGCGAGAGGTTTGGTATTTCTGGAAGTTATATCAGATTGCATTCAGCTCCATTATTATCCTCGTCATTGTTACCATGTTGTTTGCACTGCTCTCTGCTAGATACTTCTCCAGGTCATTGAGGGTACAGAGATGTATATTTACATGTTCAGATTAAGTTGTTCGTTTGCTTTTTGGTTATTTTTTCCCTCTTCTGTTAAAATCTTGCAGATATCAACTTGATTGGTGACATGAGACAAATAACATGCCATTCAAAACACACTTAAATGGAGTTACACTGTGTGTGTTCAAGACAGAATCCATTGTGTGTCTCATTGAGACATGAAGCAGCTCTTGCTATTCTTGACACTCTGTGCACATGTGCAATTTGAAATGCTCTTTTCTTTGGTGAAGATGATTGTATTTGCTGTGTACACCGAGTGACTTTTCACACTTCTCTCTTACAAAATTGCCTCAACATTTCCCCCACAGAGCCAAAATTTTTCGTTAATATAACTTCCCCTGTTCCTTAAGGCTTTGAGGCCAAGTATGGGATAGCAGTCTCTATGTTCAACCTTAGCCCCCTCCCCCAAATTCTTCTTGTTTTTTGGTGTGATGGGGAATGACTTGTTTTGTTTTCCTTCTTGTTACAAGTGCCAAAGCAAGTGGTTTAATAAGCAGCTACTTCCCCAACTTTTTCTTTGCCACCAGTGCCATGCAACAATATTTTTCAAAGTCTCCTCTGTATATCGCCGTGTCAACACTTACACTCCATCAATACAATACAAGCTCATGTTTAATCTAGTTGTGTAGTCATATGTATACAGTCCACAAACATGTAATCATTTCAATCTTAAAAACACACTGCTAAAGAAGTGAGCACAACAAAGTTTTTAAAAAATCCATTACACACAACTAATCACTACTACAGTGAGACACTGACTATCTGAAACTTTAGGGAGTTGTCCTTCAAGTGTTGCACAGTGTCGCTGGTTTTGCAAGCAAGGCTGTCCATGAGCACATTAGCCGTGCAAACTGAGCTGCAATCCCGTGCTATTCCAGCGACGCCATCCACTGTTCGCTCCACATGAGTGTCATTGCTCACCTGGTTCAGGATTCGTAGCACAACACTTCCATGGAACGGCCACTTGAGGTAGTTGTCGTATTCCCCTGCTAGCATCAGTAAGTTGATCACAATCCAGCCTTTATCCATGGATGAGTAAGGCTGAACACGAAGGCTCATTTTATAGCCACCGATGTGTGAATAAAACTCTGGGCTTGTCCAGGTCTTATTTTTTGAGCAAAACTCACTGAATTTGGTCATGGTGAGGGTGGGGGGAGGTACAAAGCCAATATCACGGGTGTTGGGAGCAACCATTTCATATCCAATGTCAGAATTGTTTGGAGCTGATGTTCCCGGGCCAAAATGAAATTGTTTCAATTGAGCATGTGTCTTATTGAGTGGTTTAACATGTTTGGTAAGAAAGTTGGTCAAGGTCTGAACTTGCATTTTCAGTGCCTCCATTTCTCTGTCCTTCTCCTGGCAGTGAGTAGAAAGCAAGCTAAGGTGAGTTTGAGCATTCTCTTCCATGTGTTCCTTGAGATTGCTCCTAAAGATAACATCACTCGTGCATCCCAAGTGGCTGAATTCACAACTCACAGCTTGTTGGGAGCACTCTGTGGCAATGTGGCTCTTCATCTTGTTCCTAAAGAGCATCTCCCCACAACCCTTAGGGCACTTTATTGATATCATTCCACAATTGGGTAAATGGGAATTGACAATGTACCCATAAGAACCTGCTTCATCACAATGGCAACACCTGTAGTGTCGTTTCTCACACTCATTGTTCATATGATGTGCAAGTTTGCTCCTAGAGATAAAACTTCTGCAGAAGTAAGGGCACTTAACCTCCACTTGCATACACTCACCTTCCACTGAATTTAAACTCAGGTGCTTATCAAGGGCTTGAACTTCACCCTGCCATTTGCAGCCCTGGGACTTCTTGGTACAGTTGACTTTCACCTGGGCCACAAGCCTCCTGAAGTAGATGTCCCTATGCGTGTTGAGCGTGCCACAGTTGCACAACGGACATGGCCTCATGTTGGTTTCAAGCTGCTCTGACACACTTTCGGACAGGTGCTTGCCGCAGCAAGAAGTTTGTTTAGCTGAAGTCAGTAAGTCAAAGCTCACTGGACAGAAATAGTCCTCCGGAGGGGTTTCCACGTAGTCATACTTTTTAGACATTCTTGGAACCAGGTAAGTAAATGAGAGGGCAGGGTAGAGTAATTTGGACGGCTAACAAAACGGAGAGTCTCTATAATGAAAGTTGTACGCCATTTGTTATTCCAGTGACAGGTGGTATAATTGCAACGTAATGTTACGTCATTTATTTAGTTCCTTGCAAAAATGCAAGGGGGGGGGGTTTTGATTTTTTTTTTTTTTTTTTTTGTTGTTGAAGTAAGATTGTTGGAGAAGATAATAGTAGTCTAGTAATCTTGAAACATACATTAATCTGGTACAGATTTTTGGATTGATAGAACAAAACTGAAATGATGGATGCCAGAACTTCGGTTCATAAAATGTAAAGAAAAGGGTGTGGCATTATACTCCATGTGACTGCCTCACTCTTTATGTGCCAAAAATAGGGCAAATTGATGTTTGGTGAGTAGCCTTTTTTTCAGTAACTGAACACCTGATGATATATAAATGCATCCAAATACTTACCAAAATTTGCTACAGTTATGGCATTTAGCCCAAAATTTTAACAAAACTTCAGGATCTGCTAAGGGTGGGGCTAGAGGGGCTTGAGCCCCTTTACTTTTTGGTAGTGTTAAAGTTCAGCCAGAAATAATCCTTGAAGATCAAAGTCAGCCTGAATTTGACCCTGTAACTGAGGAAGTCAATAAAGATAAAGGAGATATTCAACACCTGAAATTAGTGATCCCACTTTCAGAGAAGCTGAAATTCCATGTTCTACATAAAACCAGGCAATTGGTAGATCTAATAGTTTTAATGAATGCCAGTTCATATGCTGTACAGACCAACATCAACCATATCAGCCTAAAAATAAAGAAATACTTTTAGGTCTTTCAAACAATGGTCGAAATTTTATGGCTAGTTGGTATACTATTTTATACACACAATCAGTTAACAGATAACTGTGATCTTATTGAAGTTGCCAGACAATTTTATGCTGTGTCAGATGAACGCAGGGAGCATTTGGGTACATTTTAAGTTGCCAGACAATTTTGTGCTGTGTCAGATGAATGCAGGGAGCATTTGGGTACATTTTAATAGCTCTTTTTTTTCCTCACACTTGATATATCAGATTGTCAAGATTATCAATTTCCCTACTAATACTCCGGTAGTGCTTGTGTTTCCCCCCCAATATTTTGATGCTTGAGCCACCCTGAACTTGTTCGTCTCCAGCGCATTTTCTATATTTCAGGGTTCATCTTGTAATGCCTTTTCTCAAAATACACTCCATTTTTCTTATTCTTCATCTTTAAGTCTTTTGTATGTATCTTAGCATACCCACACACTGAAACCAGAGCACTCAAACTCTGATAACCACACCACTCCTGTTAGTTGGACAATTTTATGAATTCATTAGATTTTTAGAATTCGAAAGCATATATTCTTCCATTGTGTAGCCCATTTTATCCATAAATTAGATTGTGAGCTGGCATCTAAATGTACAGAGTGGAACTCAATTAGATCCACCAAAACATAAAATTGAACTTACCACCCTCTGTACACTGTGCACAGCTTCACCGTAAATACTGACTACTGAGCATTGTGTCTGTTGCATCTGTATCTGTGGGCACATTGCACTTCATTGCTAGTATTAATCGAGTGCATGAGGAAAGCTAATGTGAGCTAGAAACCACCAGGGAAGGGGGTGGGTGTGTGTGTGTGTGTGTGTGTGTGTGTGTGTGTGTGTGTGTGTGTGTGTGTGTGTGTGTGTGTGTGTGTGTGTGTGTGTGTGTGTGTGTGTGTGTGTGCATGTGTGTGTTCTAGGTGTCGGTAACATCAAAGGTTATGCAAGTTTTTCTTGTCAGCTACTGAGAACAACTGAAAAACATAATATATACTGTCTATCTACAGATTGAGTTGTAGCTTGTGAGCTGATGCAGTAAATTCAGCTAATGGTGTTTCTTCATGAAATTATCTTTCTCTTGCGGTTTTCTGAGAATTGTTAAGCTAGGAAAATCCCCTGGGTAGTGTTCCTCTGAGAACTTCAACTTTTATCATTAAGCTAGGGAATTCCCCTATTTTCTTCTAATTCAATTTTGTAATGTGTCATGTTTTTTAATTGGCAATATCAATGGCTAGCCAACCATTCTCCTGTGCACTAATCTATATGTGTGTATAGTTTTTATACTAACATAGCAACACCATATTATGCAGGTGTAGGTTTCTATGCAACCGTTGAATATCATAAACTAATAACTAATAATGATCTTGTTATGGTCAGAATGTTGTATTGTGTTTGTCCTATTAGGTTGGATCAGGATACACACTTGCAGAGCTCAGTAACTTGGGCCTGAAGCTGAAACCCCACTGGAAGAAGTTTGATATGAAGAACCCTCCGGAGTGTGTGCTCCTGGCTCAGGGCTTCAAGGTGTAGCCATGTTGATGCAGCACCAATGTGATAATGTGCAGTGCTCACCCATGGTGGCATGAGAGTTTTTTTCCCCCCACAAGTCCTATGGAGGGGGGGGGGGGGGATAGCTCTTACTTAGCGGCAGGCACCTCAAACCTAAACCTGTTCAATTATATCCACTTCACTACCAACTCGGGGCTCTATGAGGATATTAATCCAAAGAAGGAATTTGGTAGTAAACCTGGACATGTTCTCTAACCATGCCCCATCTCCCTCCCTTCCCCTTTGTCAGCTTGTAAGATAGAGTATTAATACTGAGCTGGAGTAACTGGTTTATTGTACTAGCAGAAAGCCCACCCTATGAGCGATTTTTAATTTGGCCACCTGCAGTAACAAACATGTTTGGTTTACTTTGTGTAACATGTTGGGATTATTGGCACTAAATTCATTAATCAAACAAACATGATGCTATTAATAAACATGCCTAGTTTCTGTGATAATTAGTGTTCCATGTCAGCATACCACACCCATTGACAAAGCCACACCCATAGCTACCCGATCTGAATGAAACGTTTTGGTAGGATGTGCAGTGAGGTGCCCTAAACAATCCCTGAAATTTTCATGAAGATCCCTCCAGTGGTTTGGAAGGAGTTAGAGTCTGCACATACACACAGACAGACACACAAGCGAATTGTGAATTAATGTCAAGTGCCTGTTCAACAACACTTCTCTGTGTTTCTCCATCAGTTGTAGCGTAATTGAAATGCCATTCAACAATTCTCTCCCAGTCCTCCATGTGAATGAATTTTCTCCTTGATGAAGTGATGAAAACCTGTTGTATAGGTTTAGAGTGGTCTGGTGTATAGGTTTGAGTGGTCTGGTGTAAATAAATATGTTCTCCCTGAATCTGTATTCGGTAAAGGTTTAATTGTGTCAATGTTGTTGATCTGTTTCCCTTTACCACATATATTGTCCCCCCCCCCCCCAAATTGAAACCAATTTTAAAAGGTATGGTTAGTCGACCTTATTTGGAGGCAATCCATTTCTAAATATATCATTCAGAGGGTGTCCTCCAAGTGCAATACCCCCCCCCCCCCCCCCCCCCCCCCCCCATTGAAGAAGCTATTTTTAAATAAGGTATGATTAGTGTGACCTTATTTGGAGGAAATCCAATTCTAAATATGTCACTCAGAGGGTGCCCCTCAGGTACTCATAACATATTCACAATGTAAACAGCTGCCATTATTCCACTGATACTTCTTTGCTGTCCATTCATACAGTGCAACTGATGCATTGTTTGAGCTCTCTATATGTATCTGAACCAATTGAGAGTATCTGTGTCTAATATATGTTCATTGCACTCAAAAAATGAAAGATTGGTTTGTTCTTGTTTTCTTCCCTCCATAGCTGAAGCCTGATTTATGGATTGAGCCCCACAACTCTAAAATTGTGCAGATTCGAGCAGCAGAGATTACTGTCTCTGACAAGTGAGTTGTCTGTCTGTCTGTCTGTCTGTCTGTCTGTCTGTCTGTCTGTCTGTCTGTCTGTCTGTCTATCTGTCTGTCTGTCTGTCTGTGATGTGGTCTCCTGATCTGGTAATGATGAGTAACTCAGTGTGAACCAATCCCAGAGGTGTAGCAGAGGAATGTGAGATGTGGGGTAGGGAGTGTGAGATGTGGGGTGGGGAGTGTGAGATGTGGGGTAGGGAGTGTGAGATGTGGGGTGGGGAGTGTGAGATGTGGGGTGGGGAGTGTGAGATGTGGGATGGGGAGTGTGAGATGTGGGGTGGGGAGTGTGAGATGTGGGGTAGGGAGTGTGAGATGTGGGGTGAGGAGTGTGAGATGTGGGGTGAGGAGTGTGAGATGTGGGGTGAGGAGTGTGAGATGTGGGGTGAGGAGTGTGAGATGTGGGGTGAGGAGTGTGAGATGTGGGGTGGGGAGTGTGATATGTGGGGTGAGGAGTGTGAGATGTGGGGTGAGGAGTGTGAGATGTGGGGTGAGGAGTGTGAGATGTGGGGTGAGGAGTGTGAGATGTGGGGTGAGGAGTGTGAGATGTGGGGTGAGGAGTGTGAGATGTGGGGTGAGGAGTGTGGGGTGAGGAGTGTGAGATGTGGGGTGAGGAGTGTGAGATGTGGGGTGAGGAGTGTGAGATGTGGGGTGAGGAGTGTGAGATGTGGGGTGAGGAGTGTGAGATGTGGGGTGAGGAGTGTCAGAGGACAATGTGTGTGTGATAAGTGCATGAAGAGTTCTTAGCATTGTCAATTGCAGCTTCTCAACAGCAGCTCTGCAATTATCAGCGCTCTAAAAATTTCACTTATGACTTTAACAAAAGCTCAACCCACACATGACTGGCTATCCAAACGCAGAGAGTTGCATCCTAAATAAAAGGGCAGTCTTTGCTTGCTGTTCAAATGTCATCTTGTCCTGACACATAGGTCAAATATAATTACGGAATCTTCCAATGTTTGCCAAGTATGTAGTAATTGGATGTTCTTGAACAATGTTTCTCTGGTTGAGGGTATTTCCTCACTGTGATGCAAACTGGCCAGGAGTGGTTGAATAACATGCTTATATTTGTGTGTTGTAACATAGTTAAGAACCTTGACCTTTGGTAATAGACCACTCCCACACCTGCGTTATTGTGTGGACAAAATAGCCTATCATGTGGACAAAATAGCCTATCATGATATCAATATGGACAGATAACTCTGAATAAATCAATTATTCCAATAGAAGCACTCCATGTTTGCCTTCCCTTTCTCAATGGCAACTGTCAGCCTGCTGTGTTGCAGTATCAGTCAGTGAGTACTGCATCAATACTAAATCATGTCATGTGATCATGTGCAGGTTCAAGTGTGGCTGTACTCTGCGTTTCCCCCGTGTGGAGAAGGTGAGGGAGGACAAGGAATGGTATGACTGCATGAACCTGGACGAACTGGAGCAGCTCAAACAGGTATGGCAAGGTGTGGTGCTCCAGAGGGAATGGAAGGGGGACAACTTCCACTTAGAATGGAATTTGTGTGTGTAAATGGTGGCCGTAGAATTTTTTTTCATATGGCTAAAATGAAAATTCAGAAATAATTTTTTTTTATTTACAAAACTTTTTTAGCTCATTAATTATTTAATTTTTAAATTTTTTTTGTTGTTTTTTTATTGCTATTATTGTTTTGTTTTTCAAGGATGTTCATACGTTTTTAAGAGGGAAATGTGGTTCTATAATAGTGTAAATTGCGTTTATATTCAGAAAGTTTGTGTTGGAAGAGCCCAAATAAGTAATTTTAGAGAGTGAGTGATATTTCTATGCAATAGGTAATAGTGGAAACATATGAATATTTTAGTATGAATAAGTATACTTGCTAATTATCTTTTTAAAAAAATTTTTCATCATGGATCAACATTTCTCATTTCACTGAATAGCTGCCATTACATTTTTGTTTTGTCTTTTTTGTTATTGTTACTTTTATGGGGGTTTTTTGTCGTTTTTATTGTTTTTTAAACTTACAAAACTAGCCTCAAGACGGAGTAATATTGATATGTCTATTCCCGTGCAGTTCATGTCACACTGCCTCAACCCAGAGTGGTGTTGATGCAGTGCATTACCTATAAAGCTATAGCTGACATATGCCATCAGCCCACTGTAACTTTAATCTGGCGTGCCACAACTTGATCGAATCATACATAGTCTATGAGTCAAGTCAGCTAATAAGGAGCAGTGGGTGGGTGGGTGGGTGGGTGACTGTGCACATCTGCTGTTTCTCTTTCCACTGGCCCCAGCCTGTGCACACTATCATGTCACGATCACGCCCTGAGGACAATATTAATAGCAATTCTATATTTAGTTATGACAAGTAGGAAGTCTCAAGGACGAATCTCAGGGAAAATCACACCTCAGACACTCCAAACAGCATGAACTCCCACCCACCACTTTACAATGCCTTCCATATGCGCGCACACACGCGCACACACACACACACACACACACACACACACACACACACACACACACACACACACACACACACACACACGATGCATTCCTCATCTCCCTACTCTCCATGCCAGGTTGGAGGAGGGAAGCTCTTCCACAAGACACTGGCTGGAGATGATGACATGGAACAGATGCCTGCATCCAAAAGACGCAGAGTCGGCACTGCCATTGAGAGACCAAGGGGTGTGGCTTCACAGTTCCGTCCTACAGATATATCAAATATCAAGGAAGTCTCTAGAATATTTGAAGGGAAGGAGTTCTGCGTGATTAATGGCACGAGAGGATTGAGCAAAGAAGACGCAGAGCGGAGGATAGCTGAGGTTAGTTTTGATTTGTGCAAATCTACTGTGATCCTATCATAACCATGGAGATTAAGTTCTACTTTTGTGGCCTATCTTAACCAAGGGATTACTAGCTGAATGTGGCAGTACTGTTTGAATAGAACCACATTGGATCTGATGTGTGTCATGGGCATTAGTGCAAACCATTTGGTATGCAAAGTTGGACAATCCATCTGTTTGGGTGAATGTTAGGGTGCTATAAAATGTAGCTGTCCTATAGAGAGAACTTGACCACTAAAACTCTTACCTGTTAATCAGATAGATCTATATTCAACTTAAATTATAGTCAAGTTTGGACAGGAAACTGGAACGTATATTATCAAGTGAAATTCTGTCTTTTCGCAATGCACAAAATTTCTTAAATTCTTATCTGCCCATTCAAGTGAGCACTTGTGCAGATTAATAAACGCATCATATCTTGAAGTTCTACAGGATATGTGGGATTTCCATGTTTCTAATATTGCTGGTCTTTGATTGATTGTTGCTATTATCTTTAATTCATAACACATGTTCGCCAATTGTTTATTACAGTATGGTGGCACATTACATGTTCACTAATTGTTTATTACAGCATGGTGGCACGTTTGTGCAGAACCCAGGACCCCAGACTTTCTGTGTCCTAGTACAGAAACTGATAGTGCGAGCCAATAACATTATAAGGTATATGCTGTGCATGTATATTCTTATGCAGATGTGTATGTATGCTGTTGGTTAGTTTACATATAAATTGGTGTGCCTAATATTTGTATCAATGGCATCATTCCCTTGAACAAATAACTTTCCAGATTAAATTAGCAAGTGTGTGTTTGTAATTAATCATTACATACCGTAGGTTCACCTGATATTTGCAGCAGCATTCTAATTACTTAAGTGCATTAATTGATTTGTACATTATATGTACAGGGCTGGTCTCTACAATGTAGTGAAGATGAACTGGCTGGTGCAATGTTTGGTAACTTTCGTTATGCTTCTCACCTTTCATATCACCTCCCCCCCCTCCTCCCCTCCCACTGCTTTGTTGATCATCTTGTTTGTTGTTGTGTCATGAAACAAACAAAATGATCACAAAGATTGTGTAGATTAATTAAGTGTGGTGTTTTTCATGTCATCAACCTTGGCTAATTGTATAATACACTCATTAACGGGTATGTATTATTTGCCCGTACAGTAACAATGATTTATATTACTAATATTCTCCAGGAAGAGGAAAAATGTCTTCCTTTGGTTCCCTCTGTCATGCTACACACTTCCCTTGACACCGCCAACACCTTCTCTGGACTCTATGATAAGGTACAGCTATAGTCTCTCCATCTTGAGTGAGTGAGTAGACCATGGTACTGTGTGCTGAGCTCTTCTGTTTGTCTGTGCATGCTGGGGAATTAAAGGCCGCATAGATGCACTGTTTAAAATGGATGCAATCTGCAGTTTTGGATTATGATTCTAGTATGATCATGCCTGACAGTGTGATGGGGGAACTCTGAGGGCTTTTCCCAAGTTGAGGAAAATCCATTCCAGTTAATTGTGAGACTGAATACATAATGGATATATACCCCCACATGCACATGTATATTTTTTATCAGGAACTTGTGCTTGGCTAATATTTGTAACACACCAGCTGCAAGTATATAAGCACAGCTGCATGCACATATGCACAGCTGCTACAAATATGAATTGTCATGTTGTGATTAGTGTGAAAGGAAGCTACCACTTTATAGATGCATTTATAGTGCCATCTCAAGGATGGTTGACTAAGAATACTATGGCCCAGCTGAGCATGATCAAATATGATTTAATTATATTAAAGAATCTTCGATTGTTAAGTGTTTAGTATATCACATTGACTTCTTTTTTTTTTGATTTTCTGCATTCCTGTGTGATGTTCTTCCTCGTTATGACCATTGGTTTGTGTGTTGCATTGCAGTATGGGGACAGCTACACTGAGGATGTCACTGACCAATCACTCAGAGCTGTGTTCAGGAAGGTGGACAACGTGGTAAGTAGTGGTTGAAAGGCCAGTTCTGGATCGAATGTCACTAATAAAATGTTTACTTGAACTTTTGTAACAGAAACAAAGAGAAAAAATATATCAAAAACCTAAACGAGGCAGTCCAAAGCTTTCAAATTTCAAAAACAATTAATTCACATATTATATAATAATTTAATATAACATTTGAAATTTATGGGTAGCTGTCCTCTAACATTGCTAAATTATAATAATGCTCTTTTTGTATGCCATAACAAATATATTTTTTAATTAAATAAATAATCATTACATTTCATATATGCTACTCATGAGTCATAACCCACTTGTAATATTGTTGTACCCTGAACCCATAATACTATACTAAACACACACCCATATATAAGTAACCACACATGCGCACACAACACACATACACACACACACACCACACACACACACACACACACACACACGCGCGCGCGCGCACACACACACACACACACACACACACACACACACACACACACACACACACACACACACACACACACCTACCTAGAAGCTGCCCATGCTACGAAGTACCATGATGGCAGTGTCCTGGATGAATCCAGGACCAATGGCAATAAACTTTGCTTATGATGGCATCACACAGAAATGTTGGTATCTGGTCAGATCTCCTTGTCTTCGAAATTTCCTTCCACAGGCACAACTTAGTGTTCTTAATTCAGATCGCTTGTTAGCTGAGCAGGTGTTCCATCGCCTGGATGTTGAAATTTTCTCTACACCATCTAAACACAGATGAAACCACCCCTTCCTGTCCTGGCACAACTCATACCATCTATCATACACACCAATTGCCTGCAAATCCACTTTCAGAACATCCCTCCACCTCTTCTTTGCCCCGTGGCATGGTCTCTTCATGTTAAGCTCCCCAAACAACAATCTATTTGGAAGCCTTTCTTCATCCATGCGACCCACATGACCCAGCCATCTTAAACGTTGCTCCAGAATGATATCAGAGATGGAGTGCTGCAAACCAAACCTATGTGATAGGCTTTGAGATGTTAATCTTTCATTCCATTGTTGGTACCTCGTCACACCCAGGATTGTCCTAATACAACGGTTATGAAAATAATTCAAACATCTTGTATGCACAGCCTTCATCGTCCAAGTTTCAGCTCCATACAGTAATACAGCTAGAACAACTGCCCTATACACTGCTCTCTTTGTGGCCAATGAGAGGTCTTTGTTCTTAAATACTGGCACCCTCAAACATCCAAATGCTCTAGCTGCTCTAGCAATTCTTCTAGTCACCTCACTAGTGATCTCCCCATCTCTTGAGATGTTAGCACCCAAGTATGTGAAGTCCTTGACTACATCCACAGAGCCACCCTCTACCTGCACTGATCTGACATCACTCTCATTCAATCCCTCACCAACAACCATCCCTTTTGTCTTCTCAGTACTCACAGTCAGACCCCATTCACTTGCCACTTTCACAAACTCTGCTGCTACTGACTCAAAACTATCCCGAGAGGTTGCATACAATGCCACATCATCAGCAAACTGGGACTCCATTACTCTCATCTCACTCAATCTAGACTTAGCTGTGCGGTCCCCAACCAACTTCCTACCATGCATATATAACACACTCACTCCTGCACCACTACTCCTATTGCGCCAATCAGCCACCATAGCACAACTAAAGTAGATATTAAATAATGTGGGTGCCAGGGTACATCCCTGCTGTAAGCCATTCCAGACCTCAAACCTATCAGTTACAGTCGAACCCGCTCTAACCTCAGCATGCATCCCCTCGTGGAATGACTTCACAACATTCAACATTTTTTCTGGCACACCATACTTCTCTAGGACCTTCCATAGGGCTTGCCTGGGCACTGAATCATAAGCCTTCCTCAAGTCTACAAACAACACCTACAATGATTCGCCATGTTCCCTCGCTTTCTCCACAAGCTGTCTAGCAACAAAAATCATGTCTGCACAACCACGTCCTTTCCTGAACCCACTCTGTGACTCTGGCAGAATTTTTTCAGCAATCGCTTGCAATCTTCCCTGTACAATTCTGACTAGTACCTTCCCTACCACATCCAACAAACTTATTCCACGCCAATGGTCACACTGCTTCAGGTCACCTTTCTTTGGGATTGGAACAACCACTGCGTCCTGCCAGTCTCTCACCACTTTACCTTCTTCCCACACCTTCTGCATCACCTCCAGCATTCTATCCCACAGATCTACACCACCGTGGAGGATTAGTTCAGGAAGGACACCAGACTTTCCTCCTGCCTTTCTCATCTTCAATTTGGTTAGAGCCTGCATCAATTCCTATTCAGTTGGTGGCATATCCAAATCCAAGTGTGGTGGGAGTAGTGGCAGAGTGTCAATCACTTCATCATTGAATGCACAGGGTATGTTAAGTATCTTTACAAATGCTGATGCCGCATCTAGCTCTTACCTCCTCAGGACCCTGAGTAAAACTTACTTTTTCTTTCATGACAGCAGTGGGTCTAGTTGGTCTTCCAGCATGAGCCAGCTGCAACTTCCTGATACTCTTCCACCTTGTGCAACCATCCTTTTTTGCAGCTTCCCCCTCCTTGGCAACCCTGCATATCCATTCTTCCTTAGCATTGTCCACTGCAACCTTAACCTTTCTCTGATGTCTCCTAAACTCCTTCCAGTTGGCTGAAGTATTGCACTGTATCATCCTCAGGTGAGCATCATCCTTGGTTTTGATCAGAGGTGACAACAACTCACTATCCTCAAACCAGTCTGGTTGCTTCCTCTTCCCTCTACCAATTACTTCCTCTGCAGCTGACACAATACAAGACTTCAGAGCATCCCAGTTGCACTCGGTGGAATCTCCAGCTCTGAGTGGTCTAGCCAGCAAATGCTGCTCTAACACTTCACGGTATTCATCCCTCTTAGCAGGGGTTTTCAGTTTATGGATGGCAAAAGGCAAAGAAATATTCTCTTTTCTTTTGGCAGAACAAGGAACAGTAACCTTTAGCTTAGCTCTAACAAGCTTATGGTCAGTCCAGCAGTTTGCTCCCCTCATCACCTGCACATCTCTGCAAACAACTCTCTGTTCAGCCCTCATCACGACAAAGTCTATCATGTGACATTTCTTTGTTGCTGGGTGTGTCCAAGTTCCTTGATTGATTTTCTTCTTTTGGAACCAGGTATTCAATATTGAGAACTGATTTAATGCACAGAATTCCAAAAATTCCTGGACCACAAAATTACGCTCACTCAAGCCATGCTTCCCTATAACACCTTGCCATAGATTATTCCCTGTGTCCAACACACCCACTCTAGCATTGAAATCACCCAGCATGACAAGGATATCATTATGTGGAATCCTATCTATTGTACCCTGCAAATTATCATAAAACTTGAGCTTAATGCTTGGAGGTGCCTTAGCTGTGGATGCTTAAGCACACACTACTGATACATAAGTGCCTGATGCCTTTCCAGACCAACCTCCCTTTTTCTTTCCTGTGTGTACCCACTTCAATCTAGTTGATTTTATTCTGGAACTAACTGCTTCCCACACCTCCCCTGCATTTTTCCATGCCACTGTAGCCTTTTCGTCCAATGCTATTCCAACACCCTCAATCCTACTAGCTCTTTCCTGATCCCCTGGCAGAAGATGACCAGAGTGCAGAAAGGTATATCTACCCACTGGCCACACATCCTTTCCAAACCACTTTGTCTCTTGGATCCCTGCAACAGATACACCATATTTCCTCAATTCTCTCATTAACAAGTCTATCTTCCTATCAATCTTCCCAGGCTTGTCACTATGGTTACCATGCTTAGCTACACCCATTAGTTGCTTCCTACAGATCCACTCATGACCTGAACACTCTACTAAAGTACGAACATTCCAGGTAGCTACTGCTAAACTTTCTATTTCTCTTTGATTTCTGCTTCATGTTCTGATCTTTTGTCACAAAGCTGTTCTTTATTACCATTCTCTTGTGCTGAACACTCTTAACTTTGGTTGCAACACCAAAGAAAGTGAACTGCTATCAAAATCTGGACTACTCCACATGATTATAGACAGCTGCTTGTCAAGACACAAATGTTTATAACAAATGAGGTACTTGACTAGTTGGTAGGGCTTGTAGATAGTACAGGTAAAACAAATGCAATGGTAAATGAAAAATTAACTTATATACAAACCTAGTGTTAAACGAAATTAACTTATATTTGTAGAATAAAATGACAAGGTTAAAGTTCAAAATTGAACTTTGCTTATAATAGTACAATTTGGAGAGAGATAAATATAGCAATCATTCAAAAATTCAATTTTTTTTTTTTTTTGTTTGTGCTGAACTTCTTTGGTTTGAAACACCAAACAATATGAATTATTATCAAAATCTGGACAACTCCACAGATTATAGACAGCAGCTTGTCAAGACTTAGCAACAAATGTTTACAACAAATGTGTTACCATGGTTACCACAATGAGTTGCTTGACAAGTTGGTGAGGAAAGCTGACAATTTGGTAGGGTTTATAGATAATACAAGTAAACAAATATAGTGATAAATAAAATTAGCTTATATATAAAGTGTTAAATGAAATTAACTTATGTAGTACTCTCTAATGATACCTGTGCAAGTTTAAAATGATTTCTGTTGTTATGGAAGTAGCCACTTGAAAGAGAATTTTATGACTAGAATTATTCAAATTTCTGACTACCAACAGACTTCCAATTAGTTAAGTACAAGTGAAAATATCTGTAGAATAAAATGAAAGGTTAAACCAGTGCCAAATTAACTTAACTTATTATAACTAATAGAACTTGGAGAGAGACAAATATAGCAACCATTCAAAAGTTCAAATATATATATATATATATATATATATATATATATATATATATATATATATATATATATATATATATATATATATATATATTCACACACACACACACACACACACACACACACACACACACACACACACACACACACACACACACACACACACACACACACACACACACACACACACACACACACACACACACACACACACACAATTAATAGGCTATGACCATATGTTTTAATATCTGACTTTCCATGTTGTAACACAGCACCCCAGTGGAGTCTCCATTTCAGTAGAGGAAATAGCCACCATAGAGGACAGATACTTTACAGAGGAGAATGACAGGGGTATTTTTAGAAGGTGCAGGTGAGTGCACTTTTGCAGCTGATGTTATTAAATAATTACAAGTACCAAAATATCTATCTGCACAGAGACACATGCCAACTTTAAACTCTATAAGGATGTGTAATGCAGTGGGGTTTTGGTATGGTTATATTGTGATATACACTACTGGAAGAATGTTCTGTGCTGTGTGTGGGTATTATAATTTCTTGCTGATAATGTGTTCTTAAATGTGTTTAGGTTCTACTTGGACAGGTGGGCAGAAATAGGAAATATTGACAGTGTAAGTTTACACTCATTCTAATTGATATTTACATTATAAATTGGCTTGTATAAACAAACAAATTAGCATATCATATACACTAAGTGATAGTAACACCAACAGAATCCCTTCATTTCAATTAGAGGCACATGAATCAGTCTATGGCTTGTGTGGTATGTTTCAAAGATTAAATTACACCAGTACATTATGATGAAGGAAATTGTTTGGTTTCAAGTACATTTATATGCAAAACATAAAGCAATTAGCAAATATTTTATGGATGAAGATTAAGATCTCTTTACAATGAATTACTGGAATAATCCTTTTTTTTTTGGCCAATCTCCAGTTTGTTATACCTGACAACCATTGCTACTAATGATCCTCATCTTATAATCTCATTAATTATACATTCTGCCTTTGAAAGAATATTTAGGCTATGAGTGGACAGGAAACCAACCACCAGTTTCACTCTTAATATGTCATGTGTGTGAAGCTGTGTGTTGTACCTGTATGTGCAGGCAATTGCTGACTCCTCCTTGGAGCTCACAGAGCTGCAGATAAAACTGCATGGTGGACAGGTGGCTGAGAGATTTGAAGAGAATGTCACACACATTGTATTTGACAGGCTGTAAGTAGCACAGCTACTTGTACTCTATAGTATTACTAATGTTAGCAGCTGTCCTGTATTACTAATGTTAGCAGCTGTCCTGTATTACTAATGTTAGCAGCTGTCCTGTATTACTAATGTTAGCAGCTGTCCTGTATGCCCTTTTAATAGTTTTAGGTATTCAATGAGATGATGATTTATGTTCATTATGTTGTGGACAATATACTGTAAACAGTAAGACATTAATGGAGTCCCAATGTTGCCATATCAATTTTCTCTTTGTATCTAGCATTAGCGCTCGCACACACACACACACACACACACACACACACACACACACACACACACACACACACACCACCCCCCCCCCCCCTCATATTTCTCCCTGCAGAGACTTGAGCAGAGTGGCAGTGTTTCGTGGTATGGAGAGGGAACACGTACACAAGCACCACTTTGTGATGTCAGAGTGGGTAAAGGATAGCATAGAGAGCAGCATCACTAGGAATGAAAGGCTCTACGAACCAAACTAACACTACCTCATTGTATATGATAGCTGTGTTCAGTTTCTGAACTTGGGGTGCCCCTGATAGCTAATGTTTTAATTAACTTAGAAATTACCTCTCCTTTTTTTTTCTGTTGCCTTTCATTTCCATGTCAACACTAGTTGAAATGTGCCTACATTGGTTTATTTTCCGTGCTGTTTGTTTCGATTTCTTTACTGTTTATCAGCTATCCTTATCATGTGCCCAACATGAATAATAGATTAACATTGAGAAAGGAAAGTGAATTAACATGACATTTAGGGGGAGAGAAATTATTATATTCTGACTGGAATTCAGTTCTGATTGACATGGAGGTGTAGTAGTGTTAAGACTTTCATAACTAAATTTTGAAACCGAAGAATTGACAGCTTAAAGGTCGGACAGAAAACAGGGTGACAGTGTTGTGCCACATCAAGCCTGTGTCCAGGATTTTGAAAAGGTTACACACATGAAAGGGAAAATGATAATTATAGTTTGATGTGGGCTAGATATTGAAGTAAGAACATACAGTACATGTAATATAATTAAATATGAAGATTTTATTTTGATATATAATGTAAAATATAAACCTCGATGTTTGCCAACTCCAGTCTATATGATGCTTTTTCTATGACATGTTTCCATTCATTGTCGATATCAATGGCACTGTCATAATAATTATGTAGACCAGCAGGGGTTGCCCCACAGATCTGGCAATTGCTTAGCACTTATTAAACAGATCAGGCGATCCCACAAGATTTTTTGGTTCTTCAGGAATGGACATTTGATCATATGTACCTAAATAGAATCCCAATGTATTTAAGCATGTGTGAAGGAACCTGCCACAGCACCCACGCAACTTCAGCCTCTCCAGCCAATGGTAACTCTGCACCCCAGCAGACTGCACATTCTGTCTCTCTGTCTCTCTGTCTGCACCCTTGAGATTATATGTCCCTCCAGTTTCTCAGAATGGATATTGCCCAGTAATTCCCAAATAACAACTCAGTCAAAAAGGAATCTTTTCAAGAGTGAACTGACAGCTCTCAGAATCCCACAAAAACTGCACACCGTGTTATAACATCACAGACAAATCAATGAGCACAAAACCATACACTATTAATGTTTTCTGTCCAGTCAGAAGAATCCAATTAATAAGCAACACAAAACTAATATAAATCAATGACCACCAAACCACACACCATTAATGTTTCCTTTACAGTTAGAGAATCCAATTAAGAAGCAACACAAAACTAATATAATAACAAACACATAACTAATAATGTTTCTTCTTCACCAGTTCACCATCAAGTCTCTGGTCCTCTTGCATCGCACAGGTCATCAGGGAAGGGTCGACCTCGATCCTCCACACATATTAGTGGGTTAGTTAAGGCAGGATATTTAAACCAACCAATATGTTGTGCAGTTTTTGATAAAAGCACCAAATTTGGTACACATGTATAAAATTATATAATAAACAGATTTTGATATTGGGCCATCTTAAATTTGACCTTTGGTGACCTCTAAGTCCTACTTTACGTACAAAACAGATTCATTTTCTCAATGTATAATGTGCTACTGAGCAAGTGTATCATGTTTGATATCAAACGAAAGCTTTCATTGCATGGAGCAATAAATTAACATAATATTTTAATTACTTGGAGAATAGAGATATGAAAATCAAAGTTCGCCATGCACAAGCACTATTTGTAACAGTTCACACTTTCTTGTTGATTTATAGATGTTCAATTTTTCCAGCACTCAATTCGCATCGTAAACACAAAGTGCTGTGCACTCTGGCTCGGCCTTCCTGCACTTGCACCTTTTTATGCATCCCTTTTGTCAAGTGCATGAGATGTGCTCTTGGTAGACCCTTAATGCCTCAGGAAGTGTTGTCCAGTTGGGTTAAAACAGACAATTAGTGGCCTTTAACATCCCCACTGGGTTGGTGGAGACAGTGTTGGTACAGGTACTAGAGATGCCCAAGTGAATTCAAAATAATACACTTATCCTTTATATATTAATATCATCAGCAGTGGGACCAAGTAACACATACCTTACTAAATACTCCATATTCAAATATGCCATAGAAGTGCCCTAAGCTTTCCTCCACTTTGCTCTATATTATTTGGTAAATTAAATGGGTTGATGCTATTTTAATTGGTTAGTAAACATGTCACTTGCATCAGCAGCAGTAGAGCAGTACTCACACACTTGAAGATTTCTTGGACATTTCCTATAAATTTCAGTAACTGCTGAGACTCTCAGCAGTTATTGAAAATTGTATTGATGATGGGAGCTAGGACTGCTTTCCCAGACAATACTGCTTATAGGTGGACTCTCAGCTGTGGGCTCAGTGAGGTCTTCTAGACATGGAAGAAGTTGATTTGTGGTGCAACTGCCATCTGACAGTGCAGGGGGACATGATTGGTTTTCATGTCGGAAGAAGTCTTCTACATTCCCATCCCTGTCTTTCCTGACAAAATCCTCAAACTGTAACTTACCCATCTTGAATGCTCCACAAGAGCTTCCATGTCTGTAAGTGTTGCTATTTCCTTCCTGCTTTCTCCTTCAAAAGGGTTGCTAAAACCATCAATGACCCTGATCATGTATTATAAATATTTCATAAAGGAAATCTGCACACTTGCTTGCTGGTCATGGTGCCATACATTTTAGGTATGTCAAGTTTCTGTTTATCTTAGAACTATTCTATTAGCCTGGAAACCAGTGGTCCTGCTACCACCCAATGACTCATTCTACCTCAATTATCTTCAAAATGTACCACACCAGCAACCACATTATAAAAACAGCTGTAACTTTACAATGGAACAGATACAAATGTGATTCAAGTATCGTATTGCTCCATTCAATGAGACCTTTCATTTGATACAATTGCAGGAGTACATTATACAATGAGAAAACGAACTAGTTTCATAGGTAAATTAGCACCTAGAGGTCACGAAAGGTCAAATCTAAGGTGGCCCACTATCTAAATTTGTTGGCTATATTATTATACACATGTGTACCAAATTTGGTGATTTATCAAGAAGTGCACTATAGCAAGTCATCATATGTAATTTTTTTAAAATTTAAATTTAATTTTTTTTGTAGAGGAGCGACAGACAGGACTAGCTCTCATGGTGGCTCCTCCGATTTTGAAGTAATCTGAGAGTCGGAATACTCTATGCTAATTTAATTGACAATGCCTACCTTATATAAACTGAGGAACACTATTGTCTGAAATATATATATATATATTGATTTGCTGACTATATTAGAGCCCTCTCCTTCCGTGTCATGCTGCCAGAATGTGAACTCTAATATATGTACTTTGTTTAGTTGTATTAACAATCTATTTCTCCTTGTTGTGATAGACATTATATATTATTATAGTACTTATATGCATTGCCGGGGAGAATAAAAAATAAAAACACATATGTTGGCTTACTATAACATGAAATGTATCTTATTTGGTGGAGAAAATGATCATGGCACATCTGAATTGAAATCGGTGGTACCATTACGTCCCATCCTGTTCGTAGATTCTTCTGAAACAAAATGTTTGGAACTTCAGGTGGGAATGACAGTCTATCAGTGATATATTAAATTGTAATTTGGTTTCCTATTGTAACTAATAAATTACATCTTGCATGTGAGGATAAAATGAGTGAAAATAGCCTTTCTCATTGAACATATCTAAAAATTTTTAAAATTTGTCTCATGTGCCAGCAACACATTTTCTTGGCTAATCCTGGAAGGAGCACCCCCAACCCCCTCATAAAATTCTGGCTATGCCCATGTAACGTGTCAACAGCAACACATTTTCTTGGCTCATCCAATCCAACAGATATCACCTTTGCCAATTCAACTGCTTACTTTCTCCATAAATTAGATATTTACCTGGCTATGGAAGACTACTTAATGAAGCTATATGAAAACAAGGAGAGAAAGGGAAAAAAAAACTGACCCTCTTATTGAGCCAGAGATAGCAGAAGTTCTGGTCAGCACTAGGGCACACAGTTGAGCAGTGAAGGAAAAGGAGGAGTTGAATGATAGTAAACAACAAACAGATGGAGCAGTAATACATACTCTGGAAACCGATTCTGAGGAGTTGTAAGTGAAGTTGAATCAGCTGTACCTTTCCAGTCAACCTTTTTCTGACACAGACAGCTCTTAAGGATAGAATAGTAGGAGAAGAGAAGGATGAGCTGACCTCATAGAACAGATATCCCCAAGCTAGCTTCGCTCCCTTCTTTTGCTGGATCCAACATTGGAAGCTTGGAGAAAACTAACAGCCATGGTGGTCAAAGGTGATATCTGTTGTAATGGAGGCATTTTCATGAAGAAGGCAACAATAGAAGAAGAAGAGGAACTGGTTGTAGTTCCTCAAGCACTCATAGGAGTGGTGCTATGCATGGCACACAGCTCACCCATTGTGGGTCATTTTGGGGAAGCCAGGACTTTAATTTTAAATACTCTGTAACAGAGGGTGGTGTTCCAGGATGGTAAGAACCGTGAAGGAGACCTGCCATTTGTGTCCTCAATGTCAACTAGCAGCTTCAGCAACATTAAAGCTAGTTCCACTGCACTCTCTTCCTGTGATATTGACCCCTTTTGTCATGTGGCAGTGGACATCTTTAGCTCCCTGAAGAAGACTAAGGCTAGAAATCAGTATGTCCTTGCGGTCATTGATTATGCTAGAAAGTGGCCTAAGGCCTTCCCACTTGAGAACACACCCACCAAAGCCATAATTGAGTGCTTAATTGAGAGTATATCTAGGATCCGAATTCCCAAGAAGATTCTTACTAATAAGGATGCAATTTAATTTCAAGGAACATGCAGCTGTTTTGTTCTTAGCATTAAATAGGAGGCTAACAAACCTGTGTCAAGCTAAAATAACATCAAAAATTTGGCATTCTCTTCCCAAAATTACTTAGTTGAAGGTCATCCTTCATCATGATAGTCAAAGCGGACACTTTTCCTTTGCCAAACAGATAACTGACTATATCGCATCCCATAAATGTAGAGCTAACAGTTGACTGGACTTTTTCCCAATGTGCTTTGCAGTAGCAATATAATGTCAATCACCTGGCTATCTGATTTCACCATGAATATTAGTGCTGTGCTTGCCATTTCCAGCAGAAGAACACTGACTCTCATTTGACATTACTTCTACATGTGTACTTTTTTTTGGCTAATGATGAAAAACTTGACATAAGTCATGATGTTGCACTCTGCATACTCATGTTCAGTTACTGAGTGGATGTCTCCTTACATGTCCACATTTTGGCAGTTCTTTTCTGTGTATAAAATAGAAACCTTTCAACTCCTAGTGGCTACTTTTCATGTAGTCCCATCTCCAATGTGTCAGTGATGGGAGAACAGTCATTCCTGTTCTCCACATACTCACATACATATCAATACATTCACCTATATATATATCTGTCAGAGAATTCTTCCATGTCTGTCATGGGTCTTTTCCACTGCTTTGATGAAAGATCCTTGACTGTTCCTACTAATAATGTAATTTTGAACAATATTTGATTCCATCTACTACATCCACCACTGGCTCTCATTGTGGTCCTGGCATCACTTTGTAAGTCTATGCAGCAACTGAGACTTGCTGCTATTCTAAAGGTGCACAGTCATTAAAGATGGCAGGTGGAGCTGGTTCAATCTCTTAGTACAGGATACTCCCCAAGGCAATTTCACTTTGACATAAGAGTTCCCCATATAATACCTTTATGTCATAGAGAATTTGGTGTCCCCTCTTTGTTTCCCTTTCTAATGACTCCATAGTGACAACCTTAGAGATGATAGAGTAAATCCTCCAGGTAGAGTTCCTCAGAAATTTGCTGCCATGCACTCCCCAATTGCACCTTAGTGCATCATGAACATCCACTTATTCATCAGTAATGTACCCAATGATGATGTTTAAGAGAATGTCTGTAATTTTCTGTTGTAGTGGTTGAGGTTAATTATCTATGATTTCTCACTCAGCTCTGACTAACATGTGAAGCTGCAATTTGATATATGTGAAACTGTCCATCTATGATGATATAGTAGTTCTAAGCTCTTCCTCAATAGCTTCATACGTTGTTTTTATTGTTTTTATTGACGTATTTACATATTTATGTGTGTGAGACATCATGTATGTGTATATTACATTATTAATCCATTATATAAAGGCTCCTGGTATTTTTAGAAATTTTCAATCAATGGACACAAAATTTGTTAGTCATATGATTTAATCATATGGAAAATGAAATGTTCTTGTAAAATATAAGGCAAATAAACAAGATATTTTAAAGAAAAGCTCACATTTCACATTTGAATAGTTGGTTGTGTTATTTTACCTAACTAGGAATTTACATTGATCCTAGCAAAAAGCATCATTTTAAAAGAGCTGTAGAAAAAATTGCTCCATAATGATGGAGCGTCATCATGCATTTCCAGATTCAGGACACCATAAAGTACTAAAAAGAGGGGGGGGAAATGTTAGTTGTACCCTATTACAACGTTCAACCGAATTTAATCATCTTGCTGCCAGAATATTTCCCATGATTGATATTATAGAGGTTTTCATTACTTTCAAGGAAGTTTGAGAATGTTCAGAGGAACACACACAATTGAAAGTGTACACAACAATTTTTAAGAAACTAAAACAGGCTCAAATCTGTTTGATTGTGTGCAAAAAAATTGATTATCCATTTTGGACAGTAAGTGTCAATACAGGTTAAAAAATTTTTAAAGTTACTAAATAGAAAAAAAACCAAAAAAAAAAAGCAAAAGTCAAAGCATAACAACAAATATATGTGACGATTCATTTCATTTTCTGGTAATGGAAGTGTCGCTACACCACTCACCCAGAGCCATCTGTACATTTTGTTGGAATCGTAGGGGTAGGGGTTTCTTCACTTGGCGGCTGGATCTTGATTGAGTTCGATCATGATGTGATGGCGTTGCCGGTGCTGGATCTTGTTGATGAGGTGGTCGGCCACATGGCTTGGGTAGAGCTACCTAGACTGGCTTGTTCATATCCAAATTTACTGGTTTGAGCCTGTCAATGGAGATCATGTCTTGTCATCTCCTTGGTCCTATTTAAAGAATTTGGCCCCACTCCCAAGCACCCTGTCACAGGTATCTTCATACAGCTTTTGCAGTGGAACCAGATGAATCTCATGCCAGTTGAAGAGATACTTGTTTAGCATAAGTCCAAGTGGTACAGAATTTGGTGAGGATTGGTGGTTGGATGTGGGTGTGGGCATGAGTGACCCCACAGCGTCATGCAGATATTAGAGGTGTCTGGCTGAATCCAATTGCATGGTCAATGTACCCACAAAATCTCCAGGAACTGTTAATGTTGTACCATACAGGCCCGTAGCCAGGATTTTTTTTAAAGGGGGGATTCTTTTTTTGGGGGGGGGGGGGGGGAGGGGGTTTAGTAACCTAATTCTCATTAATTATTCATGAGATGTATATATATATGTATATATATACATATATATATATACTGGCACTTTGTTGTCACTCACCCCCTATCCTTAAGATTATTGCCAAATGAAAATTGAGTTCAAATGTTTTCCAATGTATGCTTCATGGCATGTTCAAGTATCCCACATTCTCAAGCATTATTTCGAAGTACCATACAAATTTCACCAAATATGGTTAAAAATATGGCCATGCATAATGGCAAAAGAGTCCTACATACATATATACATATATATATATATATATATGATCTTGGCCCAAGCACCTACTTGTTTGTGGAGGCTGTGCGAGTTGGCGTGTGGTGCAGATGAAAGGATGCAACAAGTTTAGATCGTTTCGAATACTAGGTGGCACCAGCTCTCCAGGATGATTGGACGAGGTTATACAGTGGACATATCACAGAGGAAGGTGGTCTCATGAGCCCCAAATGTAATGTCCTGGAGCTTAAGACCCATGATCGCTGTCCTGTAAGCTTTCACACTACCATTTCCCTGTTGGTTTGCATGCCATCTTGTCATTTTCCAAGCCATCACTGATCTGATGTTCGTTGTGAACTCAGAGATGAAAATGAGATTGGGCTGCTGTCGGGCTAGAGACCTCTGCCATTGCAAATGTGAGCAGCTTGTGATCCATGAATACAGTGAAGTCCCAGCCCTCCAAAAAGTAGTGAAAGTGCAACATGCCCAGGTTGAGTGCTAAGAGCTCTCGATCAAATGCACTGTATTTCTGTTTTGGAGTGCTCATCTGATGGCTGAAGAAGGCAAGAGTCTGCCACATATCTCCAACCCATTGTTCAAGGATGCCACCAATGGCTAAATCAGAGGTGTCTACTGTAATGGAGATCTCTGTATTTTACAAAGGATGTACCAGCATGGTTGCACTCACCACAGCCTCCTTGGTGTGGTAAAATGCTTCTTCCATCAGTGGTGTCCAGGTGAAGTCACTTGGCCTGGGCTTACCCGAGAGAGCTTGAAAAAGGAGTCTCATCAGCCTTTCTGCAGCAAGGATAAACTACCAAACTGGTGGTAAAAAGTTATCATGCTGACAAATTCTTGGAGGCCTTGAAGGTGACTGGCACAGCAAAGTTGTGAATGGCAGCAACCTTCGCAGGAGGAGGGAGAGCACTGTGTGCATCAACTCTGTGCCCAAGAAATTCTATGTGGCAGACACCAAACTGGTACTTGGCTGGGTTAAGGACCAGATCATGCTGCTGCAAACGTTCGAAAAGCTGGCCTATGTTGTCCCTAGTGCTCGGTCCTGTTGCATCTGGTCACCAGAATATCAAAAAGGTAAACAAACACACAGTTAAGGCCCCTGCATACTCTGTCTATGAGGTGGTAGATTACCTGCACAGCCATCTTGAGCCCAAATGGCATCCTCAAAAATTCATACAGGTCAAAAGGTGTAATTATGGCTGTTTTTGGGATGTCTGCTGCTGCTACCGAAATCTGGTATCCACAGACGAGATCGATCTTTGAGAAGATGCTTGAGCCAACCAGCAAGGTTGACAAATCCCGGATGTTGGGTACAAAATATCTGTCAGGTGTGGTGGCTTTGTTGAAGCATCAATAATCATCTCAGAGCCTTCACCCACCATTTGGCTTCAGGGTGACATGTAGTATTTGATGCCCAGGGGCTATATGATCACCTAATGATGCCCATGGACTGGATGGTGTCAAGTTCTGTCTTGGCCACTGCATGCATGTCTGAGGGGTAGCCTTCTGGCATGTGCATGAACAGGAGCTCCTTGCATAGCGATGAAATGCTCCACTGTGTTTTGTCGTGGGATGAGAAATAGTCAGAATCGTGAGTTCCAGGAATTCAGAAAATAGCCTGGCATGTATTGTCCCTTGCTGCATATTGAGGTAAGAGGTTGCAGCCTGGGCCTTCTGCATGAGAGTGGATGTATACATTTCCACATTGACCAGTCATTTGTCCTTCATATCAACAAGGAGGGACACACAGGAAATCTGCTCTGAAAAGTGGACATGCCACATTGGCTAGAACAATTGGCCACTTGTAGTGCTCAAAGCCTAGATGAGGAGAATTGTGTGCATCCCATATGTGCAGATGAGGTTTTTGTTGGTTGCCATCCAACTTGGCCCTGGTTGCCCAGATAGTGTGTCCAGACGAGATGAGGGAAGGATGATGACCTAGGCTCATGTGTCAACCAAGAAATGGCATTCAGAAGTGCAATCCCAAATGAGGAGTAGATTGTCCTTGTGGTTGATGCTGACCACCGCAGACACCACTGACGGTTGGCTTGCTTGTTTCCCAGAGGTGTAAATGTGCATGGTGGTCGGCAATGTGTCAAACTGCTGCCAAACCTGTTATGGTAGTAGCACCAATCTGTGTTTCTGTTGCGCTTCTCCACATAAACCTTCTTGTACTTGTACTTTGGCTGCGATGACACCTTCTTCATGCTGCTAATATCCTACTGCTTGGCTCACCATAGGACATCCGCATGGATGATCAGCATATGCAGGTCCTCGAACTTGTCCCCTGCCAGTTGCAGGCAGATATCCTCAGGCATTTGCTCCAGGAAGATCTGTTCAAAAAGGTAGCAAGCACCATGACCAGCATGCAAAGTGAGATTTCATCCATGGGCACAGAAGGCTTCCTGCCACCTAGGCCAGGCATGTGAAGTAACTTGGCAGTCCTGTTTCATTTGCCAAGGCAAAATATGTTGAGGAGGCATCTCTTAGGTGTCCTTAGTGATTCTCCTGATGGGAACTGAGCTAAGCTTGCCTGGACCAAATGGATGATTGTTATGGCTAGAAGGTTGGTACCTTGACTACCACTGCATTGATTTCACCCTCTCAGTGTTCATAGTCAAGCTGTACTACCAAAAAAAAACATTTGGGAGGTCGGGGTCAACACTGTAGCAAGTGCAGTAAGCTTTTTAAATTCAAATGAAAGCAACAGCATTCTGATTACAAATTAGAAAAACAACAAAGCAGAAATCAAAGTAAGACAACAAATATATGTGACAGTTCATGATAGCAAATATATGTGACAGTTTGTTCCATTTTAGAGTAACGAAGTGAGTCTGTTACAACATTATGAATATATATATACATTGCAAAGGTAATTAGAATACATACCTTAATAGCAAGTGTAACCAAAAAAAAAAATAAAAATAAATAAATAAAAAAAAAAAATTAAAAAATATATATATATATATATACTAAGGAGGCATTAAGCTCCATTACTTGTTTAAGAATAGTGTGTACTAGAACATGAGGATGTTTGAATAGAAGACAATAAATATCCCTTCAGGAAACCAGTGAGTATATTCTTAGTGACTTCGCCTTATCCGAATGATATGAAACTCCTTGTTCTTCTGAATATTAGCCTCCTCAAGAAGGCTTAAAGTAGCCTTTCAGAGTCTTAGGTAAGCTTACCATATTGTCCGGACATGTCCTCCTTTTTGGTCATTATAAATCAGTCCAGGAGGATTTTTGAAATATCTGAAAATGTCCAGGATTCTGGTCTTCTTTTTGTTGAAAAATATTTGTTGGTGAAAAAGCTGCACTTTCCTCCCCAAATACTCCAGCTTAACAACACTTGCGCAGTGAAGTGGTCTGTTTAATTTCTCTGTCCCCATGCCCTGCCGTAGGTGGTGGGGGGATCGTGATGGATATTTAAAAAAAACGTTTTATTTTCTTTTCTGATCAATTAACCCAGACTGCTTGCAGTGCGCTATCATATTATAAATCCTACCGACTTTCCTTCCCAAGGCTGACTTCTTGATTTGATGATTCTGTTTAAAGTTCACAATGCCCAAACATAAGTGCAAGTCCACTCCAATACTGAAGACCAAATTTTTCATGTTTTGGTAGAACAGGAAAGGAATGAGAATCCCAGTGTTTAGACTGAGTATTTTTGTGAAATTGGTAACAATGCAATTAGTGCAGTAGAGTAAACTTTTTATTTCACACAGTGAAACATCATCAGGACTGCACATCTGCCATGTTGACTAAAGATCTTTAACCAGAGTGAGTGAAGGTGGGATCTTTTATATACATACAATATACTGGTAATGAATGCATAATCAATGACGTCATGAAGCATCATCCTTGAGTGGTATAATCATCATACTGGAGTGGTATAGTTTACCACATTATAAATCAGTGATATTAGTGAAAACCTTTGCTGGAATTAATGTTTGAACTTCTCCCTTTCAATCAGCAGCTCTGGCCCAGAAATTATGATGATTATATTTTCTGCATCTTTAAAATTGTGACAATGCCAATGAATTATTTCCTGAATCTTTAAAATTGTGACAAACTAGTGTGAGGCTCCATTTCACAACGAGTATTAATTATGGATCAATCATTTTGTCAGGGGGGGGGGGGGGGGGGGTGATTGAGCACCCCCCTGGATGTAGACCTGCAATGGTCATCACTGAGCTGTGTTGCCTAAGTAAATCAAGAACTATTCCTCTAAATGTATTGAGACTCACCTGTGCTGTGCTGTACTATGCTGTGTTCTTGATCTCATTATTTTATTATCAATGTCGGTCTGTAGAGGAGATTAACTAGTGACTGAACGTTGGCTTAGCTAACGTTCCAAATAGTGAGGTCTAAAGCTGAGGGCTAGGCATTGAGTGGTTGTTGGTGTTCCTATTGAAGGTGTTAAGTGTCCTTGCCAGTAAGAAGGCCAGCTACATATGTGTGCTTGTACTTTTACAAATAAATGTTACAGAGTGATTCTCTTACACTTAAAATATTAATATTGTGATTGTCTAAATACATTCCATGGTAAAAATAATATACATGAGAATAAGTTTTGGTTGTGCATTTGAAGTAATAAAAAGTTAATAAATATGAAGTATGGCATATAAGTATTACAAGAATAGTTAAGGAATCAAATATAGTTTACTATGAGAATTTAGTCTGTGTTCCACAGCTAGAGCACCTTCTGGACCAATATCATTTTCTGAGAGGCGCAGATACTCCAATTTATGACAAGATTTGAGTGGATGTGCTATGGCTAGTGTACCATCTGGACCAATATTGTTGCCTGAAAGATCCAGTACCTTCAATTTACCACAAGATGTGAGTGCATGTGCTAGGGCTAGTGCACCATCTGGGCAAATATTTGTGACATTGAGGTACAGTTCTTCCAGTTTACCACAAGACTTGAGTCCATGTGATATAGCTACTGCACCATCTAGACCAATATCATTGTATGACAGGTACAGTGTCATCAGTTTAACACAAGACTTCAGTGCACCAGCTAAAACTAGTGCACCATCTGGACCAATATTATTGTGTGAGAGGTTCAATGCCTTCAGTTTATGACAAAATTTAAGTGTACCAACTTGAGCTAGTGCACCAATTACATCTAGTGCACCACCTGTACCAATATGTGTGACAGAGGGGTACAGTGCCTTCAATACATCACAAGACTTGAGTGCTCCTGCTATAACTACTACACCACCTGAACCAATATTGTTGTGTGAGAGGTTCAGAGTCTCCAGTTTATCACAAGACTTGAGTGCTCCTGCTATAACTACTGCACCATTTAAACCAATATTGTTGTGTGAGAGGTTCAGAGTCTCCAGTTTAGCATAAGACTTGAGTGCACCAACTTCAGCTAGTGTGCTAGCTACATCTAGTGTACCAGCTACATCTAGTGTACCATCTGTGCCAAAATTGTTACCAGAGAGGTCCAATGCTTTCAATTTATGACAAGACTTGAGTCCATGTGCTAGAGCTACTGCACCATCTGGACCAATATCATTGTATGAGAGGTACAGTGTCTTCAGTTTAACACAAGGCTTCAGTGCACCAGCTAGAACTAGTGCATCATCTGGACCAATATTGTTGTGTGAGAGGTTCAATGTCTTCAGTTTATGACAAGATTTAAGTGCACTAACTTGAGCTAGTACACTAATTACATCTAGTGCACCAATATTGTTGTGTGAGAGGTTCAGAGTCTCCAGTTTATCACAAGACTTGAGTGCTCCTGCTATAACTATTGCACCACCTGAACCAATATTGTTGTGTGAGAAGTTCAGAGTCTCCAGTTTATCACAAGGCTTGAGTGCTCCTGCTATAACTATTGCACCACCTGAACCAATATTGTTGTGTGAGAAATTCAGAGTCTCCATTTTATCACAAGACTTGAGTGCTCCTGCTATAACTACTGCATCACCTGAACCAATATTGTTGTGTGAGAGGTTCAGAGTCTCCAGTTTATCACAAGACTTGAGTGCTCCTGCTATAACTACTGCATCACCTGAACCAATATTGTTGTGTGAGAGGTTCAGAGTCTCCAGTTTATCACAAGACTTGAGTGTACCAACTTCAGCTAGTGTGCCAGCTACATTTAGTGTACCATCTGTACCAAAATTGTTATCAGAGAGGTCCAGTACCTTCAATTTATGACAAGATTTGAGTCCACGTGCTAGAGCTAGTGCACCATCTGGACCAATATTGTTCCTTGAGAAGTACAGTGTCTCCAGATTTGTCCAAAACTTGAGTGTGCATGCTATAGCTTTTGCACCATCTGAACCACTATTGTTATGTGAGAGGTACAGATTTGTTAGTTCATGGGAAGATTTTAATGCATCAGCTAGAGCTACTGTACCAACTGAACCAATACTGTTGCCTGAGACATGAAGTTTCTTCAGTTTACCACAATGCTGAAGTGCAGCAGCTAGAACTTCTGCACCATCTGGACCAATTTTGTTATCCCTGAGCCTCAGTTCTTCCACATCCTTTAACTTGATGGAAATATTTTGGTTCAAAAATTCTCTAATATGTTCATTGTGTAAGGCACAGTGGTACATGTGTATATATCTAACAGGGTGTGAAGTAGTGGAGATGATATAGCCCACAGCAGTTAAGTCAGCAGGTGTGAGGGTGACATAACTCAGATCAAGATGATGCTGGACTTGTCCAAACTCAAAATAGCTATCACAAACAATCTTTTGTTGAGACTCAAATGCACAGTGGATCCTATGCAAGGTACTTTCTTTAGAGTTATTTAAATCCTCCTTCATGAGTAGTTCCAATTGAGCTAGTTTGTCTTCAAAATTCACCATGCCACAGTAGAACTTCCACACCATTTGCATGTGACTTGTATTAGCATGTAATCTGATAATCTTTGTTTGTTCTTGTTTGTCAAGGTGGGCTACATACCAGGCTGCAAGATATTCTTGGAAGGTTAGATGCACAAAGCCATATGCACTATTATTTCCCCATTTTTTGGCTTCACGATCAATGATAATCAAACCCAGGAAATTTGCATATAAATTAATGTCACCTAAAAATAACACTTCTTTGCTGTAGACTACTTGTTTGGAATTACTGGTTTTGTAAAAGGCAAGATGGCAAATTTTATCAAAATATATCCTGTCATTTCCTGTTAGTTCTTCCAGTGAAGCGAGAGTGGCATTCTCATTCTCACGTGCTTGCTTGCGTAAGACGATACATCTGGTAACTTCTTCATATATTTTTGTTTCAGTACGTGGAATATCACCATTGTTTTGTTTGTACAGGAAGCAGATCATGGCTGCATGAATGGGTAAATAGCACATGTGTAATACATTGAGATGTGAACAGAGATATTCTTTCAGTTTGGATCGAGAGTAGGTAATATCAGGACTGAAAGGAAACGTATTCAAGAATTCAAAAATCTGATTTTGATTAAAACCAAGGACTTCAATGCGTGTCACATAATCTTTATCTCTGAAAGGAGCAGTGGCCATGTGACGAGAAGCCACAATGACCATTGCCTTACGGAGATATTTATGGTCTAGCAATCCATATACCACAGATAAATTTTTTTCTTGCAGCTGATACTCATCTAATCCATCAATTATAAAGCACACTCTATCACCATTAGATTTATTTATATCTTTCAATATTTTTTTCAATGTTTTTATGTCATCATAGAAAGACTTGAGCACACTTGACAAGTCTTTATCTTTTTCTGGAGTTAAATCTCTTAGAGTAATAAGAAAAACCATCTTTGCATTTTTTAGCGCAACTCCCCTGGCCCAATCCTTAGCAACTTTATTGACAAGTGTTGTCTTACCTACACCAGGACGTCCTTCGGCTAACACTAGTGCTTTACTTTTATACTCACCAAATACTTCTTCATACTCTATCTTCTCTTTTCCCTCCAAGATATCATCCACACTTCCCCTAACACCATAATTGTAATCATCAGAATTACTCTGTGAGGGTTTGTTTATGAGGGTCAGGTTGATGAAGGGGTAAGTACCTTTTGAAAACCAGGAGTCCTGTGAGACCTCATTGAGATCTTCGTACCTTAGTAATAATGGTTCTTTCTCTGGTGGGAGATTAACTGTCAGGGTGATCAATTCACTAGTTACATTCTCTCCATCCTTAATAATATGACAGGTATACTCTCCATCTGTTCCTTTCCTGGCAAGGCAAATGACTAGTATGTAACTGTCTACTCCAGAGTAAATCAAGCCATCACATAGGGATTTGTCATCCTTCAGCCACTGATAAGATGCTGACTCATTGCAAGAGACCTTCACTTCTAGAAGTGTAGAGTTGCCATCAGATACTTCAATTTTACGCGTCTGATAGACTATCGTAAGTTTGGAACAAAAATGTGGTTTCCTTCTAAGCAGTGTCACAGATTGACTGAATGTCTTCTCCAAATCTTTTGCAACATTAGGTCTTTCAACTAATTTACCGGCTACTGCTTGCTGGAGGATTTCCAAAGTGGTATTTTCTTTAGTTGAGATCCACTCATGGAGAACTTTGTCCAATCTAATTGTTAAAGAATGATTTTCATCCCTAATCTGGTTTCTCTGTGTTACAGAAAGTTCAAGAGCTATACCTAATTGCTCCCATCTATCACTAATACTATTAAGATCTTTCAACAAGTTTGGAACATCCTCTGCCTTAAGAACAACTGCCTCAAGACCAACTGCCTCAAGACCAACTGCCTCACGACCAACTGCCTCACGACCAACTGCCTCACGACCAACTGCCTCACGACCAACTGCCTCACGACCAACTGCCTCACGACCAACTGCCTCACGACCAACTGCCTCACGACCAACTGCCTCATTTGTCAGGCTACCCAATAGTTCTTTACTTCCTCCACATTTTTCCAGCACCTCACAGAATCTATGAAACAACTTTCCTTCCCTCTTCACTCCTTTACAAACCTGTTCTATTATGTACCTTACTAGCAGTTCTTTATCCACCCTCTCGTCCATCCTCTCTATTATTTCCATCACACTCTTATCAATGACCCTTGATTTGTGCAGCTCCTTGGAGAAGTTAACAAATCCTTCTGGAAGTAATAGAGAGTGCAATTCTCCGCTACGGTCCTGCAGCGATTTAATCACTTTATTAATAAATTCTTGAGTTCTATCTTGACTGCAGTGTGGACAATTAGAAGAAGACATCTTTACTCAGAATGGGTATAAACAGAAACCATAAAATATACCATACACGCATGTGCGAGAGTGTAGCGCTGGGTCAGGCAGTTCGGGTCTCACTACTTCACACCATCTAAAGAAAGCAAGTCACATGATATCCGGTTTGAAGAACAGAGGTCACATGATAGCCCGGGGAAACTGGTCTTTCTTGCAGAAAATGCGTGGGGGAAAAAAACAAGATTTGTCCCGATTAGGCGTGAGTGACTCCCCGGTTTAATGACTCTCCAGTCACTCATGCGTAGGCGTCAGTGACTCTCGGTCATCCACCCGTAGGTATGAGTTACGGGAGTCATTGGTGCCTAGGCAAAAGTGACTTCCCCTACCCTTACCGAATAAATCAATCGTAGCTATAACTACAGTTAGATAGCGATGGTTGTGTAATGCTTTTGTCTCTACACACAAATACTGTACAGCACTGGCTATCTCCTTGGGATTATCATCTCATCTTGCAGCATTTGTTAGACTTCTATTGATTCCAAATATAGCTATAAGGAGTTAGACCATGAACCGTATTTATTTGGAATCAATTTAATGGGGGGGGAATATTTTAAGTACATGTATATGACCACACCCACTTCTGTGTCCATGTCAGGCTAAAAAAAACAACACCAAAAATGTATTTTGGCATTAAAAATTCTGAAGCAACATACTTAAAACATGTTAATACATGGTATGCATACACAAATTGACTTTGGGAGTAACATGGGCAGGATCCCTCATTGCTACACTATTTCCCATTAGTTTGTTAAAAGAAAAAGTGCCAAAAAAAGAAAAGAAAAAGAACTGAATAAAGATTGGACCTAAGGAGTTAGATCCACGAACCTATTTTAATATACTTTTTGGTTCGTAAATATGTGTGCATTTTTGTATGTACTAGCATGCAATTGTGGCCTTTGGCCACATTGCTTGCTAGGCCCACCTTCAGTGGGCTATGGTCACAAAATTGTCTTAAGGATAGACATATCTTATGAGAGTACATGTCTTTCAGGATGACATGTCCTATGAGTGCATATATGTCTTGGTGGAGTGCATATATGTCTTGGTGGAGTGCATATATGTCTTGGTGGAGTGCATATATGTCTTGGTGGAGTGCATGTCTTCAGGATGGCTTATCTTGCTATATGTTCTGTTTTACGAGATGGCATTTCTTACTGGATGACATGTTTTACTTGAGGGTTTGTATTATTGGAGGGCATGTCTTACAGTTCATGTTGTTTCACTGGAAAACGTTTTGCAGGAGGGCATATTTTACTGGATGATTCGTCATATAGGACACCTGTATGAGGATAGGTTTTGCATGACGGTATGTATTAGAAGAAGACATGTATTACATGAGGGCATGTCTTGCAGGTGGACATGTCCAGCTGGAGTACGTGTTCTATGAGTGGACATGTATTTTAGAAATACATGTTTTAAAGTAGGAATGTCTTATGGAAGGCACGTCGGGCATGAGGTCAGGTTGATAGGATGGCATGTTATGCAAGAGAATATGTATTGCTGGAAGGCATGTTGTAGTTGTGATCTTGTCTTTCATGACAATATCTGTTGTGGGAGGACATGTTTAGTTGGTGGGCATGTCTTGCAGGTCTGTGTAAAAGCTGCAATCATTTAAGCTGCTGTTAGTTTATGTAACTGGTGTGTTGTTTTTTTCCCAGCTACATTTTGTCTGCTCTGAGACATGCTTTCAAAAGATTTAATCTTTGTATGTTCTTCTTGGGTGTGTAGATTTTTTTTTGTGGTCTGCTTTGTTGACCTTTGTTTATTGAAAACTTAATCTTCTTCATTATTGCTTGACTAATATATCTCCTTTGCTATGGTTCAAAAACATCAGCTTAAAATTTGTTGTTTAAATGAGCTGGACAATGTTGATGGGAAGTACAGCTGTTGACACACACTACCAAGATTGGTTTGAAATCTTTGCTGGAATAATTTCATATTAATACTAGGTCTGTGGCTCCTTTAGCAATAAGCTCTTTTGGTATTTTTTTGGGCTTTCTTCTAACACTGTTCTTCCTGTGGAATCTTGGATGGCCATTACTTTGGGTTTGGGGGTTTGGTTGTACAGGAACTTGATTTAATTGTATAGTAATAGTGGAGGTGGTTAGTGAGAGCACAGAATTCTGTAATATGTCTTGAGGGAGGTCTCACTTTGTTGTAGGAATTGTCTTATGGGATGTCATGTATTGGTGGAGTGAATGTCTTGAGGATGGCATATCTTACAATATGTTGAGCATTACTGAAAGATATATCTTACTGGAGGTCATGTTTTACTTTTGGGTATGCATTATAGGAGGGCATGTATTACTGTTCGAGAGGCCTTACTGGGATACATGTTTTACAGGAGGGCATATCTTACATGATGATTTGCTATACAGGGGGGACACAACTTATATGAGGACAGGTTTAACTGGAGGGCATGTCCTATAGGAAGTCTTGTATTACATGAGAGCATGTCTTACAGGTGGACTTGTCTTGCAGTAGTACTACATGTAATATGAGTGGACATGTATTGTTTGAACACATGAAGTAAAGTAGGATATATCTTACTGGAAGGCATGTCCAAAAAGAGGACAGGTTTTATAGGATGACATGATGACATGTGTTAGTGGTGATCGTCATGTCTTTCATGAGAATATGTGTTATGGGAGGACATGTGTAGTAGGTGGGCATGTTTTGCAGGTCTGTGCAGAAGCAACCATTTAAGTTGCTGTGAGTTTTAGGCATCTGTTTTTGTTTTTTTTCCTGTAACAGTTTTGTTTCCTCTGAGATATGCTTTCCAAGAATTTATTGTTTGAATAGTTGTACTTGGGTTTGTTTTTGTTATCTTATTAATTGATATTTGTTTTTTTGGTTGATAAGCCAATTGGGCTTCATGTATGCTTGACAAACATATTCCCTCAATGTGCCAGACAATGATGGTGGGAGGTTCAGCTGTTACCATATACCTATAAGATTGGTTTGTAATCTTGGATGGAATAATTTTCATTTTAAATAATTATGGTGAGTGCTAGTAGGGTGGAGGGGGGGGAGGGGAGTGAAGGTGGTTAGTGAGAGCACAGAATTCTATATGTTTCAGCTGCTCTCTGGAAGCAGTGATCTCATCCTCCAATTGGATGTAGTGGACCACTATTTCTGAGCTCTACAAATTTTCTTCTCCTTTTGGAATTGCTGATAGGTTTTGTTGTTTTTTTTCCTGTTAACTTGGCAGTCCATGTTGAAATGCATTGATGGTCTTTTTGATGTGGTAGCATGTGAAAGGCTATGCATTCCCTTTGATGGAAATAAAATGGCGGATGTGGAAGAGCCTTTTTTTGGCTTCTTTCAGTTACTACACTTGAACAATGGGGTTTGATAACAGAGGTTACTTTCATTTACCTGAATATCATACCTGCCAATTTTCAACAGGATCCTTACAGCCATTTTACAGGTTATCATACACATAAATATATAAACACCACTAGCTCTATTAGTATAAGATGTGTCTAGGCATCACGGCCAAACACTGGGACCAAAAAGGCTGAATTTAGCATGTGCTCTATAAGAATCCAGGTGAGCATTATTAAACACATGTGGGCATGTTAATGGGTGCAGTTATGCCATAGCCACACCCATAGGAAGTTATTTTGGCTGGAAAATGTTAATCATAGTTGATGTGTGGTCTGCAAGTAGCCGGAAAAGAATTATTAACCACATATGGGTGTTAGTTGGCCATAGCCACACCCACTGGAAGTTGTTTTAGCTAGTAAAAGCTAATCCAGACTCAAATTTGGGATGAGGTTTTAAGCAACTGGTTTATTGATCACGTGTTTGTGTGTTAATGGGTGTGATCTGGTCATTGCCAAACCCATAGGACATCATTATGCCTACCAAAAACTCATTTATGGACCAATCAGGCAGAAATTTGGCATATGGAGTCCAAGTAATTGGATGAGCATTAATAACTGAATGTGGGTGTGCTTTGGTATCAACCAAACCCACACCAAGTTGTTTTGGCTGCCTGAAGCTAATTAAAGGGCCAACCAGGCCAAAATTTGAGTGGCTTCTATAATGTTTCATGTTGACATTGGCCAGGCAACGCTGGGTAAATGCTGCTAGTATATATAAGAGAGAGAGAGAGAGAGAGAGAGAGAGAGAGAGAGAGTCATAATAATGTCCTGTATAAGGGGATGTCTGTATGTTTGTACCATCATTATGGCCAAGCCTGTAGGTGGATTTTTCTAAAATTTGGCATGATGATAGGCTTTAACCCAACTTAAAACATGGGCTAAAAAAATCTGGAAAATGGTTACCATGATAATGAAAAAAAGCCAAAAATGGAATTTTTGCTAGAAAAACCCTTGGAGTTACAGATTTAAAATTTGGTATGCCTATTCAACTTCACTCTGGGAGTAACATGGGCTGGGTCCCACCTGGCCACACTTCTTTCTTTTCCTGTGTAATGCTAAAAATGCCAAAAATGGTATCTCAGCTAAAACACTTGAACCTAAGGAGTTAGACCATGAATCTATATATATTTGGAATCAATATAATCTAGAGAATGTTTTAAGTACATGTATATGACCACACCCATTTCTGTGTCCATGTCAGGCCCCCCAAAAGCCAGAATGGTACTTTGGCCATACAAACCCTTGGCGCAACAGACTTAAAACATGGTATGCATACACAAATTGACTTTGGGAATAACATGGGCAGGATCCCCTCCTTGCTACGCCACTTCCCATTGGTGTGTAAAGAGAAAAAGTGCCAAAAAACCCACAACAAATTTCTGAATAAAGATTGGACCTAAGGAGTCAGATCCACAAACCCATTTTAATATATATTTTGGTTTGTTTGTATGTCGGTGTCTTAGGCATCACAGCTGAACACTGGTACCAAATCGGCCGAAATTTGGCATGTGCTCTCTAAGAATCTGAGTGAGCATTACTAAACACATATGGGCATAGTAATGGGTAGGATTTTTCCATAGCCACACTCACAGAAGTTATTGAGGCTGAAAAAAGTTAATCAGAGACCAATCAGGCAAAAAGTTGGCATGTGATCTTCAAGTACACGGGACAGCATTATTAACCACATATGCATGTGGATTGGCCATAGACACACACACTGGAAGTTGTTTTGGCTATTAAAAGCTAATTGAACGACCAACAGTTCTGAAATTTTGAATGAGCTTTCCAAGCAACTGAGTGAGCATTACTAATCACAAGTGTGTGTAAATGAGTGTGGTCTGGTCATTGCCACATCTATAGGACATCTGATGTGTGTGGTGGCTGAGTAGTTATGCTCTTGGACTAACAACCCATGGGTTGTGAGTTCAAACCCAGCACTGACAGGAAAACTTTCCTCTCCATCAACATCTTCCCACACCAGTCCACCCAGCTCATGTTGACTACCTCAGTGATGAGCCCTGGAAAACTGACACATAAGTCAGGCAAAAGTCATCAAATAGAGAAGAAATTCTTATGAGCATATATAGGATGTCATTATGCCTGCCAAATACTCATTTATGGACCAATCAGGCTGAAATTTAGTATATGTAACTGGGTCAGCATTATTAACCACATGTGGGTGTGGTAATATGCGTGATTTTTTTAAATTTTTTATTAGCCATGCCCACAGGAAGTTTTTTTAGTTGCCAAAAGCTAATTAAAGGACCAACCAGGTCGAAATTTGAGAGGCTTCTATAATGTTTCATGTTGACATTGGCCGGGCAATGGCGGGTATATGCTGCTAGTATCCTACATATACAAAAGGAGATGTCTGTATGTTTGTACCATCATTCTTGCCAAACCTGAGGGTGAATTTCTCTGAAACTTGGTATAATGATAGGTTTTGACCAAACTTAAAACATGGGCTAAAAATTTTCCTGGAAATGGTTACCATGGTAACGAGAAAAAGCACCAAAAAAAGGTATTTTTGCCATAAGACCCTTGGAGCTACAGATCTAAAATATGGTATGCATATACAACTTCACTCTGAGAGTGACATGGGCTGGGTCCCAACTGGCCACACCTCTACCTTTTCCTGTGTATGGCTAAAAATGTCAATAATGTTATCAGCAAAAACACTTGCACCTTAGGAGTTATATCAGGAACCCATATATATTTGGAATCAAAATAATCAAGGGAATGTTTTAAGTACATGTATATGACCACACCCATTTTTGTGTCCATGTCAGGCCCAAAAAAAGGAAAAAATGGTACCTTGGCCATACAAACCCTCGGGGCAACAGACTTAAAACATGGTATGCATATACAAATTTACTTTTGGAGTAACATGGGTGGGATCCCTTCTGGCTGCACCACTTTCCATTGGTGTGTAAAAGAGAAGTACCAAAAACAAAAACCAAAAATAAAAATTCTAAATAAAGATTGGATCTAAGGAGTTCGATCCATGAACCCATTTTCATATACATTTTGGTTCGTAAGTGTGCATACATGTTAGTACGTACGTGTCTAGGCATCACGGCCAAACACAGGGACCAAAAAGGCCAAAAGTTTGCATGTACTCTATAATAATCCAGGTGAGCATTACTAAACATGTGGGCATGGTAATGGGTGTGGTTTTGCCATCACCACACCCACAGGAAGTTATCACTGGAAAAAGTTAATTAGAGACCAATCAAGAAAAAAGTTTGTGTGTGGTCTACAAGTACACGGGGAAAAATTATGAACCGCATATGGGTGTGGGTTGGCCATAGCCACACCCACTGGAAGTTGTTTTGTCTTTTAAAAGCTAATCCAATGACCAGCCAGAATGAAATTTGGAATGAGGTTTCCAAGCAACTGGGTGAGCATTATTAATCATGTGTGTGTCAATGGGTGTGGTCTGGTCATTGCCGCTCCCATAGGACATCATTATGCCTACCAAAAACTAATTTATCGACCAATCAGGCTGAAATTTGGCATATGGAGTCCAAGTAATTGGGTGAGCATTAAAAACTGCATGTGTGTGTGGTTTGGTATCAGCCAAACCCACAGGAAGTAGTTCTGGCTACCAAAAGCTAATTAAAGGACCAACCATGGCCGAGCAACACTAGTGTATATATATATATATATATATAAATATATACATATATATATATATAAATATATACATATATATATATATATACATATATATAAATATATACATATATATATATATATATTTTTTTTTTTTTTTTTTTTTTTTTATTTTTTTTAATTTTTTTTTTTTTAATGGTACATTCACAATGATGTTGATATTTTCAAAGTGGAATTATGGAGTATAATTGGTGCTGTGGATAAATAAATAATTACCCTATTAGTCTAGCAAAATATTCACATCCTTTTTCTACCTATTATTCTTTAAATTATTCTAGTGTAATCTATCAAAGCTTAGGAGTTACCCCACTTCCCTATCACCCCAGTCACTGTTGCCTAGGCATCAGTGGTAGGAATACTCATTCCTTCCTCCAATTTCTTCTCCAAATCATAGCACTCCCCATTAAGCTGACAGAAGATATACTACCCAACCATAATTGTTCTTATAGTTGGAGTGCTATCACCATTATTGACTGTGTTGCAGTAGTAGTTCACCATTATTGACTGTGTTGCAGTAGTAGTTCACCATTATTGACTGTGTTGCAGTAGTAGTTCACCATTATTGACTGTGTTGCAGTAGTAGTTCACCATTATTGACTGTGTTGCAGTAGTAGTTCACCATTTCAAGTTGATTCAATGCCTAGTTTGCAGATATCAAGATGTAAGAGTTTCTATTAAACACAACAGAGATCAAAATTAATCATATACATAACTATGGGAGCAACATGGGCTGGGACCCACTTAGCCACACTTAATTCTTCCACTAGTAGTGAATCAAAAAGGTATAGATAACAATAGCGTATAATGTTGGATGTTGAGATTTGCATGAGCTTCATTGGCCTGGTATTACATGCCAATATATATTTTTATTTTTTTAAATTTTCATCCCTCGTGAGCTCCAGAGCTCACAGGGTCTTAAAGTTACTTGCTGTTGTTCTTGTGACACTTCCTCAGATTTTCAGGGTGGGGGGGGGGGGGGGGGGTCCTTTCCTTTTTTGGTTTTTGTTGGGGTTTTTTTCTCATTCTCTTTTCTTTTGTTGTGTTCATTTATTTTTTTATTTTTTTATTATTATTATTTTTTTTTAATTGGTTGGCTGGTTGGTTTCTTCTTTTCCCACTTTGGTTAGTTGGTGCGCATGTTCAAACTGGATAAATACACGTGGTAAACCTTCCACTACTATTGAAGTGGCAGTGGCAGTGATCGTTAGTATTTAGCAGTCCAGACTCCGCTAGTCAACAATGGGATTTGGTGATGTGAAAGCAGACGCTGGCCGGCAGGCTCTGGACACCTATTTGGCTACTAGGAGCTACATAGACGGGTGAGTAACGGCAACCGGCTGATAAGTCTGGGGCTGGTCTGGATATACGGGAGGTACTTGAGCTAGGGTGAATGTGGCTATTAGGGAGGTACTTGAGCTAGGGTGAATGTGGATATTAGGGAGGTACTTGAGCTAGGGTGAATGTGGCTATTTTCGTCACCTTCCTGGTTTTGATAGCAATCTCTTTCATTTGTCATTAGGTCTTTGTTAGGGCTTAGTGCCAAACTCTCTGGGGCTTATAAAGATGCTGAAAAGTACTACTTCCACATTTGAAAGTCATAAAATACTAAGATAAATCAACCACCACAACACAAGGGTGTGGTCTCTATAAGTAGAAGTGGGGGGGGGGGGGGGACCATGGGAGGTTGACTTCCATCTGTCGATCTGGTGGGAGGTCACTATGGGTACACATCCACAGTGGGGAACAAGTTCTCAGCATATAATTTGGTCTCAGTATCTAATTTGATTTCAGTATGTATTTTGGTCTCGGTATCTAATTTGGTCACCTTCATATTGTATGAAGTGATGGAACCATGTGGGTCCACTGTGAAGGTGAGCTCACAGTGAGTGCACAGCTCATACATACAGATTAGCATGTACTGCACAGCTCATGCATGCACTGTGGACACAGTCATGTCGGTACCCACTGACCGTGTGGTGGTTTCACATCTGCAATGCAAGAATAGACCCGGGTTCTAATTTTTACATCGGGCTATGAATAATGACACCCTCTATTTTTGTGTGAAGGGGGATCGTTGATCACAGGTAGTCCAAGCACTTCAAGTTCCCATAAGGTAGGATGTCAGTAGTGGCAGAAGTAAGGCCAATCTTAATATCAACAGTGACCTCTCCTTAGACGTTGAAATGATTAACGTTTAATTTTTTAATTTGATCTTCTGTGGTTGTGTGTTCTGGTTTTGTGTGTGGGTGTGACATTGCCCGGTGATGCATTTTTTCAAAGATATTTGACTACGGGTGGCAATGAATGTTTTATTTAGTACCTCCACCTCATCCCCATAAAGATTACCTGGTACATGTACTACTATACGTCATCCCAATCATTGGTTTTAACACAACCATAGCTATCTCCTCCAGGCTGCTGGGGGGTCGGTAATCCCTTGTTAGTTCTCTTATCAGAATGTTTTGTTTTGAAGGCTAGATGTGGTAACAACAAATATTGGTCAATTATATATAAGCCCAGATAAACCCTTTACCCTTTTTTGTGGTGTTCACAATATGCTCCATTGGGCTATTGTTATTTGTACCTTCTTTCTCTTTCTCTTGTTTTACTCCATATCCACATCCTGAGCTGAGTCACTCTAGAAATACAGACTGTTTTAAGTTTCAACTTGACCTTCACCACTCCTCAGCCACACCCAGTGTGCAAGTTTCCTCAATGGTGATCAAAGGTGTCAACATAGCTTTAAAAAAGAAAAGAAAAAATAAGTCCACACCTTTCCTGCTGCCAACTTCATGGAATTGGAATTGGATAACATTTTTTGTGTTTGAATGTGTGTGAAATATTGAACTATACTGTTTAGCCTTTCTAGTGACACCAATCAAGACACTGGGTAAGTGTTATCAAAATGTGTCAGACAATTCTGACCCCTTGAATAATATCCATCAACTTGAAATATTCTGCCTCTACCAGTTTAGAATGACCATATATGGTATAAATGCATGTGTAACTGTATTAATGTGTGGTCAATCAGAATTGGCCAATAAGTTCAACTGACGGTGTGTCTTCACGTGCAGTAATACGTCCAAACAGTTGACGTCTCAGTCTGTTTCCCAAGTCTATTGGTGTGTGTGAGTGGCGGTGCTGACAACCCTCTCCGACTGGGCATGGGACGATGGCGTCCACCACACTGGTGAGCCGAGAGGTAGCTAACTCATGGAAAACTTTACTTCCCGTGGCACCCTCATAGTCTGCGACCTTGTGTCAAATCTAGACTGTTTCCTTTGTTGAATCTTCAGAGATTTCCTTACGTCAGTTCACAAATGCAATTTACTTATACTACTCTTCTTATTTCAGCTTTGTTTTAATCTTGACGCTGTGCCACAAGCAACTGTATGTAGATAACTTGGTCCCTCAAGGGAAAGGTCTTTTAAAAAATTTTTTTTTTAGGTTTTTGCTTGTCTGTGTGTTCTCTGGAAGCCTCTTTAACATCTCACCATTGTGTCCTTTCAATTCCATTTAATGAACACTTCTCTACCACAATGTTGATAGTGTTTTCCTGTACATTCTCTGCTCTGGCTTCTGCTGAGGAAACCTCACATTTCAGTTTGAAAGAAGTGAAGTAAGAGATGAGTTGAAGTATAAACACAGAGTCAGCATTCCTAAAGGATTAAAATATAACAAAATGGCGGAAATTTGCTAGAATTATTGAACATACAGAAATATATTAGATCTTTTGATCATGTAGTTAACAGTAGATTATTATTAGGTTAGAATATGCCTCGCCATAGGGGATGAAGAATATTGTTCAATTAGAATGGAAATACTCCTCTTGGTAAGGTGTGGTTGTCTTCTCTACTGTGTTGTCAGTCCACTGCTTTCCCTTTCTTCATCAGATGCGGCTGTAGAGTTTCTTTCCTGCTAAAAGATGAAGCCCCAACTGTTGCAGACGCCACCTCCTTGTTTGGGGGCAGATCACCTGCTTAATCTCTGGAGTCATGACTGAACTGGTTATCCTCAAGTTTATTATTTTTTTTGAGAAGTAGTTTATGTCTCCTTGATTAGGTGAGCTTCTTTTTTCTTCTGTTTGGTTAGATCTTGTTCAAGTGGTTCCCTTTTCCTCGGAGATATCCACACACTATTTCAGACAGATATGTGCATCCACATGCTAGTTGGTAATCATATCTCAAAGCAAGTTTCTAAATTCCTCAAATCAAGGTTTCCAATTCAGACAACAACTGTATGTTGCTGTCTCCAAGCTGGAAAAGAATTATATCAACAACAACAAAAATTGCTTGAGGTAGTCGGCACTGATCTCTAGGGATGTCTCTTTTTTTTGTTGTTCTGCTCTTTATCAGTGGTTACGAGTCAAGAGAAAGACCTTTAGGTGATACAAAACTGCGGGCGTGTGGTAATCTTGATAGTAATGTCATCAGCTCTAACAGTGTTGGTTGTTGTGCAAACATAGTGGACAGATCTATATGCTGCCCTCTGATCAGAGTGGATGCCATATCTGAATGAGAGTATGTGGCAGCACCGCACATACATCTCTCAGCATTTGGTGTGCACAACATGTCTGGGAAAACATCTCCACAATCCTTGCCCTGCAGATGGTGGGTGGGTCCTCTTCGATTTTTTCTCTGTATTCTGTGTAACCAAGCTTGGGTTGCATAGCAACACACACACATGACAGATGAAGGAGCCAGGTGTGATGTCTGTGGGTGCGCTCTCCAGAACAATGGTGGTGGGCGGTGGCAAAGGGTGAGCCTCTTCATTGTCCATGTGCTCCATGGTACTAGTAGGTAGAATTGATAATAGAAATATGATATAAGGAATAAAGTGTAAATATTATAAGTGAAATTTTCTGCCATGTGCATGTGTTGGGGTGCTTGGTGGTGGAGTGGTAGAGAAGGTGAAAGTGGGGTTCTGTTTCCTACTGGGGTCGGTGACTTTGATAGCCATTGGTACCGTCAGGTAAACCAAAAAAATAATAGAGACGAGCGTGGTGGACAAGTTGAGGTAGGCAGCCTTGATAAAGCCGGTAATGACAGTCAGCGGAGTGCTTGGTGGTGGAGTGGTGGAGAAGGTGAAAGTGGCATTCTGTTGCCTACTGGGGTCGGTGACTTTGACAACCATTGGTACCGTCAGGTAAACCAAAAAAATAATAGAGACAAGCGTGGTGGACAAGTTGAGGTAGACAGCCTTGATAAAGCCGGTAATGACGGTCAGCAATGCTTTCAGTTGACTTTGGAGGAGCTCAGGAGACTGGCTAAGGTCCTATATCGGTGGTAAGCCACTGAGCTGCTGAAGGGGTCAGCTAGTCATGAGAGCCTGCCATGATGTTCTTGATGCTCCTGGTTGAGTAAGATGGTGAAAGGAGGTGATGAATCCTGATAGTGTTTTCTTTTCCTTGTTGTAGAGTGTAGAATGCTCTCTGTCTGTTGCAGTGAGGGTAGGTGACTATTGAATAAAAAAAGTTTCTTTGGGTATCCCCTCTTGGTAAGGTGGCTGATCAATAGGTTAACATGATGGGAGTAGATGAGGGGGTTGCTGGAGAGACGGAGGATCCTTGTCATCTCACCCTTTACTAAACCAGAAAAGACATGGGGGGGGGGGGGGGGATGAGAAGAGGAATAACGTAAGAGAATGTATTTGTCCGTTTGTAATGTGGCTGTAGTCTCGCGTAGCCAGACGGATTAAAAAGGGAATAATCCATCTGGTCACTGAAGCCAGGTGTTCATGATCCCAGCAGAAGTGCGTCATAGGCCAAAAATTTAATTGTTGTGGTTACAGATATTAAACGTGAGTTTGTGAAATATAGAATAAACAACTCATTTCTCTTCCATGAAATTTATTCATTGCTGACTATAGGATATGCAGGTGACGTTATACAATTCTGACCAATATGATTTGGTGACAGAATCTTGTAACTGGCTCACGAAAACCTTGCTCCAGTGACCAGACAGTTTATCAGCAAAGTGGAGGGTAAAGGGTCTGACTACTCAAGACTAATGTGGCTGCAAGTCCAGGATGCCAGATTGGCTGAACTTGCTGCTTTTGTAGAGGGTACAATCCAGAAAGTCAAGAGAAGAAGAGTCATAGGAAAGAGTGAATTGTATCGGTATCCATAAAGAATTTAACAGTGTCACAAAGTCAAGAAGTTGTTATGTGCCTGGCCACAGTGAGAGGATGTCATGGATGTAGCGTGCCCAGAGCAGAGGAGCTGGGAACCTGCATGCAGCTGTTCGCAGGATAGACTCGTCCACATCCGCCATGTATAGATTGGCCAACATGGGGGCCATCTTGGTTCCCATAGCAATTCCTCTGGAAAGCAAAGGTGGCATAGAAAGCTTCCATGTGCATCAGTCCATCTAAGTTCTGGATACATGCTCGACTGGTATGGGCAGCTATATGTTGCTATTGGAAATTAGCAACAGAATACTGCAGTTTTACATCTTGGAGAAGTCTTAATTCCAGAGATTATTCACCCTTAAAGCTGATATAGGTCCACTAACCCCATTTAGTTGTGACAGTGAGTGGTAAAAATAATATTGTACATGTACGTCCTTATTAGCGCAGATCAGATCAGATCAGATCAGGGTGGTCTGGCGTGTGTCTCTAAGATATCTATAATAGTTTGATCTGCTTAGAATCCTGGTCAGAGGTACTCCACATTTTGAGATCTATTTATTCGCATACTATACAATGTATATGGTCTGCATTAAATGCAAATTATTTCCTTTCATTTAAACTGAATTCAATTTTTATGTATCTGAATTTTAAATTTGGCATCATTTTTATTTTGGAACATTTTGGGTGAAGTTTGTTGACTCTTGTCAACCGCAAACTTCCGTGTTAAAAAAAAAATTAATGATTATTTATATTGTGATTTCTTTCTGTCAGATATGTGCCATCTCAAGCTGATGTGGTTGTCTTTGAGGAAGTTGGCCAGGCCCCTTCAGAGAAGTTTGTGAACGTCCTACGCTGGTACAACCAAATCAACTCCTACTCTTCTGATGAGAAGATTGCGTAAGTTGATTGCATCTGTCACTGTTACCTAAAGTTACTTTGTGTCAAGAAAGTTTTATGCACTTGCTAAATCAATATATCTAATGGTCTGAATAGCATCATTGCAGATTTGTTTAAATGCGTATTAGTCTAAAAACAACCTTATTTGTACAAGTGCAGATGTCAATTCTACCTTAGAAACATCGGAGTGAAGCAGTGCTTGCTGTAAACCAACTCCTAACTATACTATAAAATCAAAACCGACTACCAGGAGGTCTACCTAAACTTTATCAAGTATGACATCATTTACGCTCGAGTCCACTAACGTCTTTGAACCCCTCCTTACTTGCTGAAGAATTAGCGTATATATCTATGGAGAAGCACTCACCATCTTCTTATCTTAATCGTGCATGCACTGCTAAAATCACCAAACCCGACGCCCCCAGGCAAACCAGGTGGTTGGCATTAATCGAATTTAGACAAGACATTAGTTACCAATCCTTTTTGTATATATATATATCTGTGCTTGAGGGCTGGAATTTATCATGTTCTGTTATGAATTAGTTGATCATCGCTATAATTAGTAGGGAGGGTTATATTGTGAGTGACATTATTGCAAGTATGTTCAAACACATGTCAGTCCTTCAGCGTCTTTTTTCTTTTCAGTTTTGAATACGATTAAAGGAACATTGATTACTGAAGTCAGTACATAATTACTTTTAAATATAAGTATATTCATTACCAAACTTTGATCATTTTCAGCACCATAATGCTCATGTCAATTACACTCTAATGACTGTGTGTATGCATGTATCTGTCTGTCTGTAGCTGGCCTGGAGTGAGGAGACCTGTGGAGGAGTACGGGTCTGAAGGTGCTCCCAAGGAAGCAGCCACGGGGGGAGATGACGATGATGATGATGATGACGACGATGACATTGATATGTTTGGAGAAGAAACTGAAGAAGAGGTGAGTATGGTGGTGGTTGTGTGAATGTGGGTAAGTAATTATAGCAAACATGAAGATGATTTAAACAATGGTTCTCGTTCAAATACCAAGTGTTAATCAAGTTCTTGTCTCCTTCTATTCCAGAGAGCAGCTGCTGAGAAGCTGAAGGAGGAGAGACTGGCGGCGTACGCAGCCAAGAAAGCAAAGAGTAAGCGTTAGAGTATAAATAACATTATATCTCGTCTGTTGTAATTACTGCTCACCAGAATTCATATCGGTAAAATAATTATTAAAAAAAAAAAATGCATTGAATTTATTTTTGTAGTGACTGTTGTGTTTCCCTTTAGGTAAGCAATAATTGACAACATGTTTGCCTAATGTTCTCATTGTCTTTTGTTATTAGTGCAGCTCCCCCACACAGGGTGCATCACCAGCCACTATTACACACCACAATGTTGTCAGCTATTTGTAGGAGGAAATAGTCAGCCCAGCAAACAGAAAGGTTTGTGTCAGCTTTTATCCTTACATCAGAAATACTGATCACTACCACTTACTTAAGAACTTCCGAAATAGTCTTCTTTTTTTTTTTCTTTCTGCAATGGTTGATTCCAATACTGTCTCTCTTAAGCTCCTGAACTTTCTTGGATTGTCTGCAGACTGGACTCACTCAACATCTAGACACCATTGCTGACGTAGCAGTCCAAGTATGTGTAAAAGGAGCAAGACAAACACATCCTATTCTTCAGTGGCCAATCACCTTCCTCAGCCAGGGAAGGTGACCACACCCTCTGGCAACTGATGAGGTCACTATTCTGTTCACCACACTCTGTTGTGTGGTGTAAGTGACCTCCTTAAGTATCTCCACGTGATCAGCCCTGGGGCAAACATCAACCCGCCAAGCATCAGATTTGCGCAGAAGCCAGTATTTTCTTTATTTTCAAGCATGTGTGCAACTCTCAAATTCCATCCTTGAGGTTAACTTCAACTTAAAATAGTTTATTTGGTTGGTATTGGGTTTCCATGCGTCTGTGCAGGCTTTCCTTCCGTGAGTGCAGTTGCTGGGGGAACAAGCATTAGCTGTACCACTCAGGGACCTTCTGTGTGGAACACTGTTGCATGCATGCATGGTGTATGCTAGGACGTGTCATTGTGACTGTGATGTTGCCTGTATGTTGCCATGGTTTGTAACATGCGTAGATCAGTCGTAGACCAGTTGGGAACATTTTCCATATATGGTCAATTCCTATTTTTCACCTGAAGACACTTGAGGATGTCTTATTGCACCTGCAAGACTGCTTGTGCTCATGACGTACGCATGATCTATTGCACACTCACAATGGCACAATTAAGCAGGAACCATCTCTAACAACGCTTGATCACTGGTGATCTACTTGGAAGATGCAGTGGACAACCAATGGGTTGTTAATTTTAGCATTGCCCTGATTGGCAATTCAGTGACTTATCCACACACAAAATTGTAATGAAAAGATATGCATACAAGCATTTGCAATACAGTCATGGTTGTTATTTTTAATAGATTATTTTTTTAATTTTTATTAATTAATTAATTAATTTTTTGTGTCTAGTACAGTCATAGTACTTTGTTGTTGTTGTTTTTTTGTTAATTGATCTTATTTGTGTCTATTATTTGATTGTGTGCAGAACCAGGTGTGATTGCAAAGTCTAGTATCATTCTGGACGTGAAGCCTTGGGACGACGAAACTGGTCAGTGGATGCTAGTGTAGTATCTGTACAATAGCTCGTCTCTTTGGGGAGGGAAGCAGACAGTGTCTAAGTGTATTCATAGGATTACTTAATCATGAGGGCAGGCGGTCGTTGGTTTAAATAGTTGTTTCTTTGAAGTCGTTATAGGGTAAAGGGTTGTGATAGTTAAATGATTTGACCATATGAAAGTCTGAGTATTAAGATAGAGAAGAGGGCTGTATCAAAGTGGTTTCATAAGTTAAGGAGTTATAGTACAGGAGGTTGCCGTGGTGATTAAAATAGACATGTGTGTTATTGTTATATACTTGCGAGGCATTAACGAAAGGATTGTAGTTAAGTATTAACACTCGTTCTTACTTAGTTTTTAATTTGTTGTTTGTGTGTGTGTATGCAGACATGGCTGATATTGAGAAAGCAGTACGCTCTGTTGAAGCTGATGGCCTGCTCTGGGGAGTTTGTAAGTCGATTGTTGAACTTTTGCAGAGTACTAGGACATAATAATCAGACTAAGTTAAACTGGTAAAGGGTCTTTATACATGTACTCCTTGTGGGACTAATGTGATGGTACTGATCTGTGTCTCTGTGATTAGTTACCAAGCAACTAATGAGTGTGAGTGAGTGAGTCTTGGTTTAGGCTTTTTAAAAATAATTTTGTGTCTATTTGTTCATTTATGTTTCATCTATTAGAATGTGGGTGTAGAGAGAGAGAGAGAGAGGGAGGCGGAGATGTTTATGGTCTTAACAGATTAATTCTTTGTTGTCTGTCTTGTGCAGCCAAGCTGGTCCCTCTGGCCTATGGCATCAAGAAGCTGCAGATATGCTGTGTGGTGGAGGATGACAAGGTGAGGAAGCCCCTCCCTGTGTGTGTGCTCTCTGTGATAGCTCCCTGTGTGTGCGCGTGCTCGTGTGTGTGCGTGCTCTTGTGTGTGCGTGCTCTCTCTGTGTGCGTGCTCGTGTGTGTGCTCTTGTGTGTGCTCTTGTGTGTGCTCGTGTGTGTGCTCGTGTGTGTGTAAGAGAGAAAGATGAGATGTGGGTCTGTAACTACCGGTAGATTATGTATAACCAGAAATGCTTTCTGCTTCCTTAGCCCTAACCCTCTGGAGAGATCTAAGATTAAAATTTCTTGTATATTTATATAATCATGATCTGCCAATGTTTGATGCTGCAAGTTGTAGTGGTAATCACATTCTCATAGTATCCCACTTAGTCAATGGTATTAACAGGCTCTGTAGTTGGTAAGGTTGTTGGACCAGAAAGTTAGGTCTTCCAGCCTTGAATTTTTTTTGTACAGACTGTTTAAAATCAGCTACATTTATGACAGTCGTATTTTACTTTCTGAAAAGATTCTAATTGTGTATAGAATAGCAAGTAATTACTGTGTTAACATAACAAGAGCTGTCCCACACTAAGACCTGTGGCAAATAATTACTGTAATAATTATTAAAAGGTGGTATTTTAGACCAGGAGAAATAATTGCTTGGAACACTTAAGATGAGACTGTGGTGAGATTTACAACTTTTGGGTTTCTATACAGTAAAATTGATTAGTTGTAACCAACTAGTTAAAAATAAATTCTTGAGAAAAAATTGTTGATGTGTCCACCCCCACCATTGCAAGTGTTCCTAGACCTGTGTGCCACAGGTAAAAGCGTCTTACTTACTGAACCAGTTGGAAGCATTAAGTTAAAAAATGACATGTGCCTCAGGCTTTCCTAAGGGTGCACTGTATTAAGTACTTCACTAAAGATGCTGTCTTATTGTCTTGGTGGTGGGATTAGTGATGTACATTGCACTTTTAAGTTTTTGCAATTTTTAATCCCTTATCAACTCATGAAACCTCTATGCTGTTTCAATGAATCCAGCATGTATGTATCTATGACAACTAAAGTATCATTCAACAGTGCATTAGCCCAACGGTTGATATACCATGATTTTCAGTCTCTCCTATTAGTTATTTCATCATGGTAACAAAAAAATGTTGCTGTGCTTTATTAAATATTGTCATATATTGTGTGCGTGTTGCAGGTTGGAATGGACTTCTTGGAAGATTCCATCACTGCTAATGAGCTGGTGCAGTCTGTGGATGTCTTTGCTTTCAATAAAGTCTAGAACTAGTATTTCATGAAGTGACTGGACTATTTTATGGACAAAATCGTTTAAATAATGTTATTTTTCAATTTTTAAAACCGACTGAATTTACCTGGACTAGTGAACAAGCCACCCTATACAATTGGTGTTTGCTTGTTTTGTTTTGTTTTTTGGTCGGCCTTATTTAGGCCTCCTGTAGTTGCAAACTTGTTCAGTTCACTGTTTTATGGGAGAGGAGGGGGGATTGTGGGGCATTTCTAAAGTAAATATTATGAATGCACCTCCCATTTGGTGTCTTCATGGAACTCACCTGGGTTATAAATTCTTTGATGCTATACATCTTTAAGCATAATTATACTTATTTACAAGCTTGGCTCCCCCTCCTCTCCACATTATTATACAGATGGTTAAACATCTGCAAACAACAATTATCCATACTTTTCCAGAAGAGGCACCCATAAATCCAACTAAAATCGGTTTCCCAAGAGGTGGGTGGGGAATAGGTGTGGTCAAAATATGACAATAAAGGTGTGTATATATTCCTAGTTAAGGCAGTTTTAGGATTTCGTGAAATCAGCTCTTTCAGTTTGTTTGGCCTTATTAGTCACATCTAGCAGAGCCCCCTCTAAGGTAGCTTCATTTTCAATGCGCTTCAACAAGTCATGAGTAAATGTCAAAATTCATGTCTGGCTGCCATTGAAACAGTAATTCCTTCTAGGGTTGAGGTATTTGTATTCCTAGACATCCTCAGAAGACTGGACACTAATATGTCTAAATGATTACATCTGCTAATCATAGGAGTCATAATATTTACTGCATAGTTGGCAAAGGGTTTTAGATTTCTACAGAGGTCATGAGGTCGATCTTTGGTCCTTCAAATGACGTGGTCTTCCAATAGAGGTAAGTCTATACAGTAAATTTATCTTGACTAAAAAAAAAAAGTGGTCTCTCAACTGAGGTGGTCTTCCAATGGAGGGGTCTCTCAAAAGGTCTACTGTATAACTAATAGTACATGAGCTGGAGGGTTGATTGGTACCATTTTGGAGGAATAAGTTCATCATTTTTTGAGAAGTTATACACCCCTATAGTTGGAAAATGGGATGATAGCTTTGCAAAAGTGGTGACTTTTAGGTTTTTAGCACTTTTAGTAACCACACCCTAATTTCAAATTTGCTTAAATGGGACCTAACACAAATCTTTGTGGCATCTCATGGTAGATTAACATAATTCTTAATAATATAAGTAAATGGTTCAACTCTATCATTCATATCTCACCTAGGTGGTAATTGAACCACACCTTACTGTAGGCTCAATAAAAAAAAAATTTTTTTTAATGAAAAGGAGAGCACCTGTACAAAGCCTAATGGAGGTATTGGAGGACAACCAAAAGCAGTGTATTATTTGCACAGCTTAGTGTAAAGAAGGCAATGATTTTCTCATCAGTCATACACCGAGAACATGTCTTGAAAGATACAGTTTCTGTGACTGGAATTGTCAGAAAAACCAAGCTAAGCACATTGGCAGTAATCACAAGACAGGGAGTCTCATACTTTCATGCTAGCAATATTTCCCAGGTCTTGTTTCTCATGAATTCCACTATTTGATGCTGCCAAAGTGATGAAGCATACTCCCATTCTTGACATTGCAAACTTTATGCTCTAACATTATTTCAACCACGATTACAGTCAATAATTTAGATATAATGCATCATGTATGGTACTATTTTACAGCACAATAGATTTGGTGAAAGCTGCAACATTAAAATCCGTGATAAAACATTAATGAGGGGTGTGGTTACCCAAAATGTTATAAAACCCAAAAAGCTACCACTTGCACAAGGCTATCATATTTTCAAACTCTAGGGGTATATACCTCATCTAAAATATGGGTGAATCTTATTCCCACCAGTTAGTACCGGTGACTCAAATGTTGGTGTTTGGCTCAGGAGCTATAATAAGAGTGATATTTGTGCCATTTTATTCAACCAATTGACAAGCAAATTTTACAATGAAGGCAAAATCATTTAGTGAGCACCCCAAAATATGGTGTTATTCCTTCAACACCCGCTAACAAGATGGAACTCAGACCCCCTTATTGGCAGTGTAGTGTGTATCACATGACCACGTACACATGTACGTGGTCCTACATATCCCCTAGACATGTGGACCACATAATGACACATCTTACCTTTCTCTCCCCTCCGCCCCCCCTTCCTTAAATGCTGACTGTAAAAAATATATATGGTTCCAGAGTTTGACAGCATTTGATGGTAACAGGCTGGTAGCAAGTTCTTTAACCCAATTTAAGTTTAACTGGTGGGTATCGTTGCTTTGAAATGTGTTACCATCATACCATATTATTATGGTCATATGAGTCACGCACACAATCCTGCTCAGGGGCACGGAATGGACGTCACATCCAGTCACCAGGCTGTACCCTTTTAGCATGCTGGTGATGCACTACATCCACTACTGTCAATAAAGGGCAGGGTTTGTGACTAACCTTTGAAGGTGTTGTAGGGAAGAAAATAAATCATTCATCATAATTGGAATAAGCCAGCATGAATGAAGTTATTAATTATTGCTTCAATAAGTCAGTCTCCCTTGGAACAATGAGAAAGAGAGAACATTTTCTACATTGCACAGTTCAAAAAAAAAGAAAGAGGACAATGTTCAATAAGGCAAGAGAAAATTGAATAATCCACATAATTAGTGGCACCAATGATAATAGACAAATTATAAGGTAAGGTTTGGTTGTTAGTTTTGTTTTTAAACATGTTTTTTTTTTTACTTCCCTCCTCATGATAGTTCAACCAATGTTGCTTCAACATGTGCTCAGTAGAAGACTACAGCATTGAGTCATTATTGAACAGTGATAGCAACAATGTTGAATGAAGCAGGTTCTAAGTATGCACAAGCACTCTTAAGAAACAGCTGTTTTTCAATGTAATGCTCAGACAGCGCAATACTGAGACAGAACCGGTCTTAATCTCATACTCTATGTAAGGGTCGTCATCTTGGTTCGCTTGAATGCTCTTTTTGCCTGATACCCTTTTGTGGAGCAGCTGTATGTCAAGCAGAGAGAGCAACCAACCCCAGGGAGTTTAATAATAAGTGGTGTGTGTATGTGTGTGTGTGTGTGAGTGCTTTAAGAGTGCAGATAACAGAGTAAACATCAAAACAACAGCAAAATCATTGACAGTTGTCACACTCAAAACAGAGACAGCACCTATAAGTCAAGGTTAGTATGCTGTTAGCCAAGCTAAGCCAAGACAGACACAGCAAGCCAACCTCAAGATCATTTTTGTTTGTTTGCAATTTTTGTGTGTTTTTAATGGGATGTTAATGACTAAACTTTCGGAACCACCTCCTGATCACATGCGCCTGCCTCCATAGTCCATACTGCCACGTCCATTAGAGAACCTTCCTCCTCTTCGATCATAGGAAACATAAGAGTCCTCACGATAACGATCTTCGCGATAACTGTCACCATGGTAGTGATCGTCACGGTAGTAATCTTCATGGTAGTAGTGATTGTCATGGTAACGATCACCCCTATAGTGATCCCTCTCCATGAAATCAAGAGGTGGCATGCGATCGTAATCACGCCTCTCGTAATCACGCCTCTCGTAATCACGCCTCTCGTAATCACGGTGGTAGTCATCCACCGGTGCCCTCACGTAACGCCTGGCTTGGTCTTTGCGCCGAAGGCACTCCACTTCCTCAAGGAGAGCACGATGGGAAGAGCGAGGATCATCAGTCTCACCCCCTGTGTGTGTGTGTGTGTGTGTGTGTGTGTGTGTGTGTGTGTGTGTGTGTGTGTGTGTGTGTGTGTGTGTGTGTGTGTGTGTGTGTGATTAAAATAAAGGATCTTTGTAGCTCTCAAAATTAAAACATAAAGGAACTAAGCCCCATTCCAACACCGTTTAATAAAACAAACCAAAAAAAACAACTAGAAATTTTAAATCATTCCATTCTAATAGTTTGAGGTATCTCAGACAAATAACTCCTAGCATAACACAATGCCACCCCAGAAGACATCTCATCAGAGACAGTGCCCCTAAACTACAGAGAGAATAACTAAGGTATCTAATCTAACAATCAGAAGCTGCATTAGTACTTCGGTTACCCACAAAATACCACTGATAGTGACACTGCCCTGGGGAGGGTGGTTGCCAGGTCACCCACAAAATACCACTGATAGTGACACTGCCCTGGGGAGGTGGGTGCCTGAAAATACTGCTCGTAGACAGTGAAGGTTGCTCAACTACATTGACAACACACACATATTACTGTGCACATATAAAGTGTGCATTACATCTGCATCTGTTCATGAAAGTGGTAAATGGATATATATTTTATTAAGTGCGTGAATAAGTGTCTATGGTGTATTAGAACTTATAAGTGGACTACTGTGTTAAGACATGCTACAAAGTATGAACTCACTCTCTAGATTCGTCCAGGCGATCGGTTTGTCCACCACTGCGAAACAAAAACAACAACAAATAAACAAAAGTAAATCACAAAATATAACAATGACACATACATAACATATTTTCTGGTGAAATCATGTATCGTCAGACTCCTGACATCACATTAATTATAACAGCTGCTAATCTAGACCACAATGAACAGAACCTGGCTAATCATGACACCAGCACGATCACATCATACACAGAGGGTCCCATACTAGCATAACATGTACAGTGTACGTAATTTTACCATAATTAACCATTTGTTTGTCTGTATTCGTTTGTCTGTCTGTGTGTCTGCCTGTCTGTAATGTGCAGACCCTAACTCCTCCCTAACCTCTGGAGGGATCTTCAAGAAACTTTCAGGGATTAGATAGAGAATGTACTGGCGAAATTTTTGTCCAGATTGGGTGGCTATGGGTGAGATTTTGTCAATGGGCGTGGTTTGTGACATGGAATACCTAAAACAATCACTGAAATTTGGCATGTTTCTCAATTGTTTCATGTTTGTTTGATTAACAAGTTTGCTAGTAGAAATTTTAAGAAAAATAACAGTAGTAGTAATAGTAAACACATGCTCTTTCACACACAATTTTCTGGCATACCGCAATCTCAAATAATTTCATCTAATGTATCCTATACGAACTAAACTTGTTTACTACTCTTAATCTCTTACCAATAGTCTCTCCAAGTAACTTGGTTTGGTTCATCCCCTTGATAGCAGCCACAGCAGATTCCTGATTATCAAACTGCACAAAACCGTAACCTTTCTGCAGGTTTACCCCAGTTATCTTCCCGTACTCAGAGAAAGCTTTCCGCAGAAACTCAGTGTTAGAGTCTTTCGTCACAGAGAGGTGTCCCACAAAGACCCTTGATTTAATCTTCCTCTCATCCAGACTGCTTGTAGACTCTCTGATAGGCCATGGCCTCCCATCGCTTCCCCTGCTCATGTGTCGCTCATGTGACCTGGATCTATCTCGACGCCTGGATCCATTTTGTGATCTATTTCTGCCATGAAGATTGGTCTTAGTTTGCCCCTGGTCCGCTTCCCCTACTTCCTCAAATCCATCTCCTAGGCTCTTCTTTCTGCTCCTCTCTTCTGGTGTGGCAGTTTTGTCATCACCACTGGCACTGCCTGAGTTAGCTCCTGCAGATGCATCTCTCTGTATTGGCTCTGCACTAGAGTCAACATGAAGTTCCAGGGTATTGCCTTCCTCTTCCTCCTTCACCTGTGAAGACACAACCTCTTGCTGGTCAGAGGCGGCCTGTTCGTCAGAGAACTCGGTTTGTTCAGCTGCATTGCCACCCCGTAATCCTCCAGCACCGTCTGCAGCAGAATCCTTACCCTGTTTAGGAGGTGAGGCATATTTCGTTGTTCCAATTTTAGCCCATACTTGAGCTTCCGGTTCTTCGCTAGTATGGGTAAGAGTGCTACTTTCTAAAAGTTTCTTCCCCTCCATCTTCAACAACAACAACAAAAAAAAACAAAACAAAAAAACGAACCAAAAAAAAACCGAACTAAGATTAACCAAGTTCTTCAACGTTTCAACCACTGCCCCGCAACCGAAATAACAAAATAAACGCCTGCAGCACACGTGAGTTCTTTTTTTCTTGAACGATCTTTACCTTTTCACCATTTAGCTATTCAAAACTGGGTGGGCAGGTAACGGTTTCTTGTATGCCTGGGTGTGTATGTTAACTTATCCCACTTAACCAATTGGACAGATCACTCTACACTTTACCAATTAATCAGGTCTTATAGGAAAGATCTATTATGCTTAGATTATTACATTGTAATGCCACACTCTCTGACAGCGTTGCCAAGAAGTCAAAAACTGGCTTAAATTTTTTTTTTTTTTTTTTTTTTAAATCAGCTTTATCAAAAAAAAAAATTTTTTTTCTCCAGGACTTTTTTTTTTCATAAACTTGACTTATTTCTGGTTTGAAAAAAAAGAAGAAAAAAAAAGAAAAATATTTTAAATATTCATTGACCCTTTGTTGTCTTCCATATTTCATTTTAAATGTAACAAATGAAATGATAAATCAATATCTGTTGATGGTTAATTAAACATTATGAATGTTAGGACTTTGGAATGCTGAAACTATAGAGAAATAGACATAATCCTGATGGGAAGAGAATTACAATATATTCATACAATTTTCGTTTTGGAAAAAAATTTATCTAAAGGTCAATTAGTGTTTAGTTTTAAAAATCCAAAATTTATTCAACATACTTCAGTATGTTTAACTAATTATCCTCCAGTCCCTTTCAGTTTTAAAGATAGCATTATGACCAGTTAAAATGTAATTTTTATGAATGACATTAGAAAATGCAAAACTAAGATTCATATATTTCTCTTACTCTTGCAGACAGGTCTGGAAAAATGTGTAAAGACTGCTAACTCAAATATGTATATCATATTGTGCATTGCAGCTATAGGCAAGAAAAAAATCGTAATAGTACTACAGTCTATTTGAGTTGCTAAAGCTACATTTTAAACATTGATACAAAATAAAATTAAGTATGTTTTAAAGAAATGGAAAAATTTGATAATTGGGCTTTTTCTGGCTTGAAAAGAAGACATCTTTGGTCTTATTTTCTCTTCAAGTATTTGGCAAGACATGCTATGATGCACTTCATTTTTTTCTCTCTCTCTCACATATTATTATTACTAGGGGAAACTGCCATAAGTACAAAAAATTGTCTAAATTACTTGTTATATTTGGTAGGAATTTATTATGTGGCTTTCCCCACCTCTTGGAATAGAGAATTGAAAGTGATATATATGGTTGGGTGCTCCATTTAATACATGGTGAATATACCTTGACATTTGGAAGGGTCGAGATTTCTTGTGGACTGTGAATTAGTGGATATTATCTTTGTGGTTATGTCCAAATCAGTTTAGGCTAATTTGTATGTAACAATTTATACTACACAGTAAATATATTTTGAAGATTGGGGAGGACAATTTTCTTTGTGGTGAAATTAACACTAAGGTATTTTAAGTAGTGATATCTACTAGAATTTGGCTAATGAATATGCATGAATGGGATAATAAATATAATTTGGTTGTATTTGGTTGGGTAAAAGTAAATCTATATTTTGTGAGGGGAACATTCATCTGGCTTTAAGTATTGATGGTGCAATTATTCTAATGCTTGCCAAATAAAGAAGTAGTAATTTGGAAACAGTAATGCTGTACTAAATGAAGTCTAGATATATCTAGCTTGGTAAAATGTTAGTTTGTGATTTTCATTCATAAATTTTCCTTTTTGTGGAAGGTTGTTGGTTTTCTAATTGTGTGTTGCCTGTCTCCCCAGCTGGGTTGGAAGGGCTAGCAACCTTGTAGAAATGTCAATCCAGTGTATTCACAAAATTTGGACTCATTGGTTGAGAACTGTGGGAGGAGTTGATGGACAAACAAACAGAGTTAACATCTAATATTAGTTGTTGTTTTTTTTTAAATATCTGTTAGTCTCCCCCTCTGTGTGTGTGTGTGTGTGTGTGTGTGTGTGTGTGTGTGTGTGTGTGTGTGTGTGTGTGTGTGTGTGTGTGTGTGTGTGTGTGTGTGTGTGTGTGTGTTGAACTACAAAGATGAATACAGGAATCACTTCCAATTTCTTCTCTAGAGGTAGCCATTCACAACAAAAAAAAAATCTGAATTTTCCTTATCCACAAACACCTGGATCTAAGTGACATCATATATCAACTTGGCTCACTTTTCATGCCAATAAAAGATATCTTACTTAGATTGAAATTCTTTAAGTTCACTGCCCCCTCCCCAGTAGAGGGAGGGGCCAGTATCTTGGATGTCCAGATTATGGTGGTCTCACTGTACTTACATACCTGGGAGCACACTATATGGAAACTTAGAGCAGATGTTTGTGGAAGACCACTAACTACGTCTGCAGGTAGAGCTGAGAAAGGAAGAACTCGGATAAAACAGGAAAACTTACTTTTTAAAAGAACTATTAATTATTTTAAACAACTTAACAGTTTAGAGTTACGCTCATCTAAAGCATACCAAGTTTACCATCATAATACCTTTTTCTTTTTTTCTTTTTTTTTTGGTTTTGTTTAAGAAAAACACACGAGATCTATCCTATCACACAGTTTCCTCTGTATGCACACATCCTCAGGCACACAAACAGCTTTCTTATGCCGTGCTACGACTAGTGGACATATCAACCATTATTCCATAAAACAGGAAACAGACTGAGTATTGTCTGTCCTGTTCATAAGATATTACAGATGAAGATGATGAACCAAATTTGCTCCATCTAGTGCTCATAAGAATCGACTGAAACATTAACTAACCACACAAATGCAATGGTAATTCAAAATATCACAGACTGCTCTAGGTTAGCTAGAGTGCCATGTTCCATCTGTCTACAGTCCTTTTTCAGTTGCTCCACACACTGATGGTGTGTATCACTGGAATCTGATATCAACCAAAGACTTCTTGGCTACATTTCTCCGGCCAAGAGTACCGCGAGCAAGGTTAAGCAGCTGCATAGAAATACATGAGCAATGTACCAATGATACTTGCACATACCATGGCAACAACTCCAGTGGATTGAACTGAGTGCACTCCAGTACATGACCATTCTGTACCAGATAGTAATAATCCATACCTTCACACTCCTCCCCCCCCCCCCCCAATAATGAGAGACAATTTTATTCCTGAAATTTCCTTGGCCTTTCACTCAACACCTCCCTGTCTCTTTCTCTCTCTCTGTCTGATGCTTTGTGAAGGTGCCAACTGTACAAGTCCACACAAAACAAGTCATGCAAACACACCGGCAGATTTAGCTATTTCAGGATGGAATCCCACAAGCAGCGCTGTACTTTCATACTTTTGTTGTTCTATAGGGTTCACGATGTCGTCCCAATTGCAAAGGTCAAAAGTAATTAATTCTGTAGTTTCTTGTTGACAGTCCTGTACTGTTTATGCAACAGCTATAGTGCAACATACCTACAAATGAACATGTGGAGCTTAAATGAGCCCGGAACAAATCATTCTGTTGTCCTTACTGGCAGGAATGTGATAATACCCTAATTACCACCTTCTTAGCACCCCCCCCCCACCCTACACATGCACCCACCACTCCTCTTCAACACATGCTCCATCCCCGCCTCACCCATCCCACTGTGTAGGTGACAATGGCTGCCAGTACGTAGTCCTGTGCCACAAGATCCACCACTGAAAAAAGCAGAAGATCGAATTGGAGCAGTGTCCAGTAGTGACCGTGGAACAGCACTTGGTTGAAGGAGTGACCTCTATCTGCATGGGGACGCAGCCAAGAAGAAGAAATGTCAGGATGTGGTAAAGGATGACATAAATAGAGAAGGGAACGGGGGAGGAGGGGGGTGGGGGGGATGCAGCAGGGATAGAGTGGGAGAGAAAATGAAACTGATGATAGTGGTGGGTGGTTTGGAGGGCGGGGAGGAGGAGGGGAATAATGAGCTCTTGAATTAAGTTCATAGTTTGCTATCACAGGTCAGTCATGAGATAGGATAGTGGTTACAGTTTAGCACATGACTATGGAAAGATATCAACAGATATCCAAACGTTCTAAAAGGAAGGACAAAGGAATAGGGTTAGAGAAACAGGTATTAAGAGTGTGAGAGACTTCATTTTGGCTCTTTCACAATTGCTGATGTACCTCTGTACAAAATTGACTTATTCTCAGTATCATGGAACTCCATTCCCAGCAGTCGCTCAGCAAGAAACTTATCTTTGATGGAGAAGTCCAGTCCTCGTAAACTCTGCGCCACAACATACATGCATGTAATCACAATGCTATATAACATTTCTGAGTAAACGAGACACAAATAACACTCTTAATTATGATTGTTTGCTCACTCTTTCAAAGAACATGGTCAGAAAATGATTCATGGCTTCATAAGCCTTCAAGAAAGGCTTAGAATGTCCTTGGTCATCACCTGAAAGTAAACAGGAACTAAATTTGTTCATAAAACACATTATTTACATATATTGAATGCATTTTTTGTTTGATATTTCTTGCAATAGACAAAGACAGAATGATTGTAGGTCGAGGAGGTCAGAGCATAGGCTTGTAAGCATGAGCAGTGAATAATTAAATTAATACACTGCAACTAAACTAGATATTGAGGTGCAAATACCTACAGACTGAATTGATCTAGCAGGATAAGTTGCATTGGGCAATGCTTCCACCCCTCAGGAAGGAGTCCTCAGGAAAGACAAGGACACTAAATGATCGAGGTGATGTGTGAAATGATGTGGTCGAATGGACACTGATAGTCAGTGAACATTGACTCCTAATAACATCATATCCTATCCATGTATCACTCAAACAATTATAATCACATGTTTGGAGTGTGTAATTCGATTACAAGTACAATTATTGTTATTTGTACTTTAATTAAGTAGTTGTAATTGAAATTAGAATGGTTGATGGATAGACAGAAATGTGCATGCACACCAAGTAAAGACAAAACAAGCTTCGCTACGAAGGTTGTAAATATCACCAGCTGAATTAAACTAAGCTTATCATATGATGAAAAATTAGAGGAAAAATTATCACAAGGGAACCTGGTTGAATAGTTAAAGATGTAATCAAAATATCACCTAGCTATTAATAATTTTATATCCTTAACGCCACACTAGCTACTCTATAGAACAAACATAAAAGTCTGAATACACACTAATCTCCCTCAACCTCCCCCCCCCCCCCCCCCCCCCCCCTACCCCCACAAACTAATGTGATCACTAAACCTTAATTGGAGGATAAGCCAAATGATATATAATATGAGGTAGTAATAATAGTGATAATATATTATACTCTAGTAAGTATATACCTCTGGTTCTGTGTCCAGAAGTGGCCCCACCCCCCGCTGTCATCCTAGCCCTAATGGGGGCATAGATGCTGTCATACTGGTTCCTAAGTAGCAGGGTCAGTGCCATGTGGAAGGTCTGCCCATCTGACTCACCCTCTAGACCACGACTCCCACACAAGCCTTCCTGTAACAACGACCATTGCTTGCAGAGAATTACAAGACAATGCAATTACACATTCATAACTAAATAGAGCCTTAGGCACCCCTGAGAAAAATCAGTTGTAACCCCTTTTTATATCCAGGTGTACTAATTGAGTTAGCTAATCGATATGTACATGGTCAAAACTGATGATATATGGTGGTAAAGATAAAAGTCAAGTTTAAAGGGAAAATTTTGATTATAAATATGTGAATATGATTATTCCATGTGTTTCAGTATAGAAACATATTTCACAGGTGCATCTCAACTACAAGTTCAGGTAGATCACCACACCCCCTCCCCCTCCAGTTACAGGCCCCTCCCCTCCATTCATCAGCCACTCACAGACCAACCATATTGGTGTAGCTACCTTACGGCACACACACGTGCATACCCCCACCCCCCACCCCCCCCTTCACTCATACCAAATCGAGAACAAAAACAAAAAATTAAAATAAAAAAAAAGAAAATTGTTTGCACTTTCAGTAAAAATTCCTTCAAAGAAGAAGCGGAAAACACAATCATTAACTTCTGAAAGCATCGGTAGTGAATTGAGTAGGTTTAGTATTGAGAGTAATAATATCAGTAGCCATAAGCTAACTATGGAAAAATTATGGGTTAGTGCTAAGCATTCAAGGGGATCAGTAATTGCAAAAGCTGAATATTCTTTTTCTTTTCTTTGCTTTTCAAGATTTAGCTTGCTAGCCATAGGTTTAGGGCAATGAATTATTGCTTATATGTGATTATTTGCTAACTATACTAGATGACTATTTGTAGCATTGCATGCAAGGTTGGAATATTCATCTTTATTATTCACCTTCAATTTCCCACAAGTCAAGCATAAATCAATCAATTGTTAAAAAATCCAAGGTGATGACATTTTCTGTAATTTAATCAGAGGACCTGTGCATGGCTATGTGGGGGTAAGAAGAGGGTGCACCAATAACAGGTTCCTCCAATCATCATTAACTTTTCTCAGAAACTGACATCCTATTCCTCGTTTGGTATGGAACCCCAAGGCCCTATTCTGGTTCGTTTGGATTCTGTAAACCTTTTATTCTCAACAATAAAAATAACCACCATGATTCTGCCACCAACACACAACCACCTATTCACTCTATGAAACCTGGAAATATTTAATATTTTTACATTCCATTCCATCCAAAATGAATTCTCTGCCACCCTCAAAATTTTGTACTGCTGGATGGGGTGTTGTTTATCATGGAATTGTTCAGTTAATTTTACTATCCAGGTATTCAACTGAATGTGTGCACTGAACTGCCAAGAGAATGCAACTTCCCTAAGGGTCTTCAATGCAGCTGTCAAGAGGTTGCAACTTCCAAGGATTTTTCTTTAATATAGCTGCTCCCATTAGTTTAGCCTGAAATGCCATTTTTAGTCATTTTTGTCTATTACGACCTGAATAAGTCTTCTCCATATTTTAAAACCACACGAGTGGGTGCAGAGCTTGATTTCCATTCTTTTGATACCCCCTTGACTCTGTAGCTTCAAAATTGAAGGAATGTATAGTGGGCACACATACACACACACAGAAGTATATCTACAGAACCCTCTTCTGTGTCAAGTTGCCAAGCTGTGATCCCATATATGTACTTCACTTAGTTGTATTAACAATCCATTTCTCCTTGTTATGACAGACATTACATAGTATCACTTGCTTTACATGCATTTCCTGGGAGAATAAAAATGCACTTGTTATAGCACATGAGTATAACCTGAAATGTATTCTATTTGATGGATAAAACGATCATGGCACATCCGAATTGAAGTCTGTGGTACCATTATATCCTATCCTGTTTGTAGATTCTTCAAGAACACAATTTTTTGGACTTGAAGTTGGAATGACAGTCTATCATAGATACATTAAATCGTAATTTGGTTTCCTATTAATTAAGAAATTGCATCTTGCATGTGAGGAAAAAATGAGTGGAAAGAGTTTTTCTCATTAAATGCATCTAAAAAAATATATTTCTCTGCCATGTGCCAGCAATATATTTACTTGGTTTTGGCCCCCCCCCTTCCCCCCAAAATCCTGGCTACAGCCCATGTACCAAACTTTCCCAGCCAAATTGGGGGACATATTTGGACAAGACACTCCCCTCATGGAGCCTAGTGACACAACCCCCCCCCCCCCCCCCCACCAACAGTTTTAAGGTTGATTAGTTCATTTAAAGGAATGTTAATTCATATTTTTTTAAATCCACGGAAGGAACCTGATAGATATTCACTGGCTGAACGAGACAAAGGTAGACTCTTTTTTATCTTTTTGTCCTTTTTTGTCTATTTTTTTTTGGCGGGGAGGGGGCGCTTATTTATGGGCTCAAATTCCAGAATGAATATTATCCCCAACATCATACAGTCGTAGGTAAAGCAGGGATTTTACTGGATGACTTGCTAAGATTTAAAATTGTTTCATGATTCTTGGAACCAAAAACTTGTAAGTGAGCTTCCCCCCCCCCCCCCCCTCTCATACCACCACCAATAAAAAAAAAATTTTTTAAACAGCAGTGGACCAACTAGAAAGTGAGCACCTCCCCCCCCCCCCCCCCCCCAAATGATCACAAAGAAGTATGCACTGTGAATGATTTCTGACTCCCAAGTGATCCCTCCCCCCCACCCTTAAGTAGAGAGCCAACCTTAGTTCAATATTTATTTTAAAGGCCTGTAGTAAAATAATTTCAAACTCTAACCATAAATAATGTGACAGGGACATTTAGCTTGTCAGGCAGGAGAGTGGGACAAGAGGTTGACTATGTATAGGACAACTGACAAGTCTGTACTCACCAACATCCCTCCACCCACACGCCACTCCCCCTCCACCCACTCCCCTTCCACCCACATGTCACTCCCCCTCCATCCACATGCCACTCCTCTTCCACCCGCAAGCCACTCCCCTTCCACCTGCAAGCCGCTCCCCTTCCACCCACAAGCCACTCTCCCACTGCTGGTCTTCACCTGTTCCTTGAGAAGGTTGGCGGCCATCTCCCCCATACTGGTGTCTGCGTGGCCATGAGGTGAGCGGCCATGGATATAATAACCAAACAGCTTACGAGGCAGGATGAAGACACTGATATTGCTGACACAACACAAATCTACAAAATGTTGTATTTTGTGCTCCACGAACCGCTCATGTATCAGGAAGACATACGCTCTCTGAGTTGCATGGAGGAAACAAGACTGAATAATAATCAGCATGCACAGTTGTGGTGCCATAGCTGGCTGGGGAAACACAATGGAGACACACCAAGGAATGGTATTAGGAGCATGCAGACAATATAGACTCATGTGCATATGCTAGGCCACAGCAAGAAAAGTTTGTGTTTCTCATCCGCCTCCAATCCCCCCCATACAATTTCATCAGAATTTCCACTCAAAAACACAATACAATTTCAATGTAAATTCCTCCTTGATTTTTTATAAATACTTTTGAAGGGACTTTTCAAAATAGTGCCTCAAAAAAGTGTTTACATTTCAATTTTGAAATTTCAATAAATTAAGCACACAAAATGCATATTTGGTAAAGGTTGTCTGCAAGGGGAAACTTTTGATTTTCTAATTGTATTGTTTTCACAGTTATATTTTGTATTCTTGAAGTGCATCCGCATACATTTTTGATAATTTCCTGGATGAGAAACAGGAAAATATCTGCTGCTGCCTTAGAGAGGCACAGAAAGTGACAAATGGTTGAACCAACTAAAGGGGCATAGTTATTAATGTGCACACTAGTATGTACTATATATTTACAATATGCATGCAGTACATATTTAATGTACACTAACTATATAAGCAGTGGGACTCTTTCACTCACCATGATGGTTGCTAAGACAATGAAGAGCACAGATGTGATACAGAACCTGAGGATGTTGCTACATGGGGCGGAGTAGCGGCTGATGGTGGCAGTGACTTTAAACTCTGTGTCCCTCTCTGCCACATGGACCAAACCAACCACCTGCATGTATGCACAGTGTGAACACACGCATACACATGTACATACACCAGAGGGAGATGAGGGCCAGATAGGGAAGAATAGATTTACTTTGGAAGGGAGAAAAAATGGAAAGGGAAAGACACTGAGAGAGGAGACACAGAGAGAGAGGGAGAGAAAGAGAGAAGAGAGAGAGAAGAGAGTCTATCAGGAAAAAGGGAAAATATACTGTAGGGTTTGGAGAAGCAGGGAGGGGGGGAAGGAAAATAGAGAAATTGGGAGCATTGTTGTTGAAAGGCCTCCTTCCCCCTATTGAGGGGGATTTCTTGGGAAGGGGGGGGGGGGGGGGAAGTGCTCTGAGAATAATTTTGGTGGGTTTTACACTGCTAAAGACTGTTTCTTAAATATATAGTTCAGTGTATCCCTTCTGATATTATAAGCATCAAAAGTTATGTACAGTCAAAGTAACCTAGAGATATTTGAGACAGGCAAACTACTCCTCACAAAAGTGTAGATCCATTCCAGTGAGCCCAACAAGCTATCAGACAGACTTATGGCCACTGGTGGCGCACGAAACATGATGGTCTTCATCTCCCACACTGTCATATCATACCATCTCAAAAACTAGATTGTAAATGTGCATGAGTTAAGCAAGAAGTTAATCAGGGGAAACCTGTGTAAGAGTCAATGAACATTATTGCGTACATATTCAGAATTTATTTTCTATTGAGCTGAACAGATTTTCCCCATCCAGGAGCAACATAGAGCATGGCTGATAGGAATGAAATAATCTGACTTACTAGGCTAATTCTGGGGAAAGAAATTTCACATTGATTTTCCATTGTCGTGTGGTATTTATGGGTGTGGTTACTCTCTAGTTCACGTGGACATTCAGTTTAGCAAACATTCTTTCATGTATGATGATATTATGAATTGTGAATTTTAAAAATCAATTAGGGGCATTTTGGTAGAACTCACAACACTCAGTAATATTGAAGAGTGTAAATTTTAAAAAATATATATAAACATTTTTTTATCACCAAGTACCAGATCGAATACTCCTGTTCTGAATCACCTAAAGATTTATAAGCAATGAATTCATGTTTGATCTGTCCATGAAAAAAGGAGGTCTAGGTTGAGGTTGAGGTTGAAGTTGAGGTAAGAGAAAGGACAATGTCTGTGGTATAATAAAGCAACAGATGGAGGCAAACAATCATTTGCTGGAGTGCTAAAAGAGGCCCACCTCTTGCAGTAGCAGGACCAGGACAAGCAGAAGAGTGTGGTTGATCTTCCTGACACTCTGAATCTTGTTCCACTCCTTAGCCACAAAGAAAGTGCGCCAGATGCTCACTGGTGTGGCCATAGAAGTGGGAGAGGCCCCTCCAGGTGCAGAGGTCATACCAGTGGAGATTATGAAGCCCTGGGGTCGCTCCCAGTCCATGAAAAATAGATCAATGGTACATTGATACCATATAAGGTATGAGACGTGCACAATCTGTAGAAAGCAATTAGATAAAGAGGTGTGACAGAGAACATGAATACAATAATTATAAATTGTTTGTACTAATTTGTTGTGAATACATGAAGTGCTAAAATAACAATATTTGATAGAAACACTAAACATGAAAATATATAGCATTTGTCCTACATATGCACTTGTAGGAATCACTTAGAGAATTACGCTGATACAAACACATGTTGTTCTACTTACTCGGAAGAGCAAGGCCAGACCTAATAGAATCTTGAAGACCATCTCTTGCTGGTTGGTAGGCAGAGCATAGAGCAATACTTCCTGACTCTAAAGAGAACACGGAGAAACTTTCACATACATCTTTGAAGGTTCATGTTACCATATCATTATGTCACTAATTTGATTTAACAAGCCCTGATTAGGATAATGCACATTTCAGTATGCTTGTTATTTGAATATACACTGTACTTTCAAGTCAAAATATTGTGGTTTGGGTTGATCAAATCAAGAGGTATGAAGTCATGATCAACTCATGCATTAAACCAGAGTAACTAATCCATGACGATTTAATCATTGGATCAAAATAAATTATCACATCACTTTAGTAAATTATTATGTGATAGGAGTAAATAAATCAGCATGTAATACCATCACCATAATGATTTTAATCAATTATAAAATGATCTTGTGATATGGGGAAGTGGTTACAGTGATCCAATGAAGCAGTTAATGAGTCAAAATAAATCCTACAAGACACAAAAGAGTCGAGTACTTTCTAAAGCCACCACAAATGCTTACCACCTTCAAGCAAATCATCTGTGAACATCATTAAGCATTTTAACATCTGTGTTGGAATGATCTGATAGCAACGCACATGCAGCTGGGATCTAGCACATGGCAAGTGTGCACATGTGAGAGGTTCTGTAGACAGCAGGGAGGGAAGGCTCTTGATAGTAACTTGGAGAGTAAGAGATCCAACAGATACAGACCACACCCACCACTTACTAGACTGCACATGCTCAGAAAAAAAGTCATATAAATGATCACCAATTTACCAATGAGTATTAAGGATAAACTGGATGACAGTATTTTGGAATACCTGAACAGTCACATAATTCTGCAGTTTATCAATGAAGATAGGCACACAATGTGTGCATAGTCTCCACCACCCCCTCCCCATCCACCCCCTCCCCCATCCACCCCCTCCCCCATCCACCCCCTCCCCATCCACCCCCTCCCCCATCCACCCCCTCCCCCATCCACCCCCTCCCCATCCACCCCCTCCCCATCCACCCCCTCCCCCATCCACCCCCTCCCCCATCCACCCCCTCCCCATCCACCCCCTCCCCATCCACCCCCTCCCCCATCCACCCCCTCCCCCATCCACCCTCTTATCAGGACACACCTTAACTACATGTTATCACCTCCAACTAGGATATCTGAAATGCATGTGTGCCTACAATGTTAAGGTTGGGTTAAATTTCAAGCTGGTACAACCACAGACAGAGAGGAAACAAACTGCAAGTGGAGCTAGTCACAGAGTTTTTCACTGTCCCTTTGGTAAATTTATCACTCACCTTACCTCAACTCTAGTGTGGGTCAGTAAAGCAAATACATTTATAGTGGGATATACAGAGCTGTTGTCATGAACTCACACACTTCAATAGATATTGCCTCTTGTGCATAACTATATACTCCCTGTACATGAAACTATAGCTACCCACTGTATACTGTAACTGGCTGAACCTGTGATAGAAGACATAGCTCAATGGAGACACCACCAGCTAACATCAGACTGAGTTATGACAGATTAAAATAGATAAAACAATAACACAATAGGAGAATACGTTTGATGTATATCACACTGGGCTAAAGTGGGTTGAAAAAAGTTCTATAGGGGTACACACTGGACCAACACCACACTGGGTTGAGGCAGGTTGGAGTAAGTGTTCACTAGAAGAGAAACACACACTGGATCACACCGACAGCCTAATGGGAATGTACATGGAGACAGACATATGAAGACAAGCTCACAGAGTACATGGCCTCTAGTTGGTCATCAGGGTGACTTGCCTTGAAGGAGATGAGCCAGAAGAGAGCTGTAGAGGTGAGAAGGAAGAAGAGGAGAGAAGAAGACACTGCACACAGCACCACCATGAAGAACACCAACGTCTAGTCCAGCAGGATTGCACCATATTCATCAGTGTAATAATCAATTAGCATATGTGCAGTTACAAGCAACAGAATATCATCATGTTGGAAAATGCATGTTGTTTTAAAGATAGACATACAGGAGTGCAGAACATCTGTACCTACCACTCCACCACTGTATGTTTGTTTGTCTCTGTCGTCTTAAGAGTGGCATATATGCAGCAGAGTTTTTATAATCTCTAAGTATGTCAGGAGGAAGTTGTTTTTTTTTGTTGTTGTTGTTTTTGTTGTTATTCTGATGATTGTGGTTGAGATAGGCATTCATTTTTGTTGTGATTTGAAAATTACGAAACTATGAAGTCAGAAAGTTATTTACTCAAATCTAACTCATGAATTTACTCGTTGCTTGAGGAGCTACTAAACCAACTGCCTGGGGTAACCTGACAGGCAGGATTCTGCATCTGCCTACTACGGTTACAGAAACCTTGTGGACTCTAGGCATGTGTGAGGTTTCCATGTGGTTTGAATCATCTGCACTTACATGCAGCTCACAGAGACTTCCTCCAGACCTCCTAAGAAAGCCATTTGTTTTGAGGCCTGCATAAGCCATCGCCATGGCAACAAGAATGCTGGCAGTCACAGAGAGGCCGATGAGATGAGGAAGCTGTGTGGGGTGGCTGTACGTAGTGAGGTAGGAGGACTACAACAGACACAAAAAAAATCAAAATCAAAAACTAGTGAGAGAGTAAATAATATTAAAAATTGCAATATGCAGGGTTGTCCCCAGAAAAATAAAGTAGATTGGTAATTTTAACCACACCCAAAACATACCCCTTAATTAATTTTAAAATTTTCATTAATTTAATGTACAGTTATATTTTTCTGATAATTCAGTTTATTTTTCTTTAATTTTTAATTTTTTAATTATAAATAGTTCTCTCTTAACTGCAGTGAATGTACAAGATACTGAGCCCTCACCACTTAAACTCTCTGTGAATGTTGTGCCATGAATAATCATCACCACATCTACATAATGCACTAAACACTTTGCCCAATTTTATCTCGAAAGTTCAATAGCTTGCTGCTTCACACTAGACTGCTGCTTCACTATGGACTGCTGCTATAACGCAGACTATGAATTCATATTCTCAGTGGTGGTGGCTCCAAGTCTCAGCATGGTACACTGACTCTCAATAGTCAGCCAACAGCAAAAAAAAAAAAAAAAAAAAAAAAAAAAATTAGCCAGCCAGAGTAGGGCATTGGGGTGACTTGCTCGGCCAACCATGAATATGATAAAAATGGATATCCAAGTGATCAACGAGGATATAACAAGAGGGATAATAACATAAACAAGATCAAGATGGCTGTCGTGGTTATTATGGTGCATGCACTGACTGGTAATCGCTGAGATGAGGCTGTGTTTGGAGTCCAGGGGGCATAGGTCAGTCTGAGGTAAGGCAAGGTCATCCTCCCACTTGCTGTGACCTCCACACTGCGTGTGTGTGTGTGTGTGTGTGTGTGTGTGTGTGTGTGTGTGTGTGTGTGTGTGTGTGTGTGTGTTGTGTGTGCGTGTGAAGGGGTAGGGTGTGTATGTAGAAATTGGTAAGGGTAATGCTAACATATAACATGTGTAGGCATAACTTTGGTACATATACTGTCTTTGCCACCTTGACCTGACTTCCTATGTATTTCATGCACACACACACACACCCACACACACAAGGTGAAAAAAAACAACAACAAATTTTCCCTTACACAGCTTGAAATGAAATACCCACATATTGAAGTAGTATTCCTTGCCTAGATAAACATCTGACTCAAGTGAAGAGGTTTGTTAAGCACATGTTTAGTGACCACACAATGACCCACACCCACTAAACCAACCAACACAGCCCCAGTACACATCTCTCTGTCCACATGAACATGTGCACACTAACACAGACAGACTCATTGGCTCTATCTTGCTACATGCCATCACACTATGTAACACGGTGTTAGTCACACTCACACAAGGTGCATGCTCTCAGCATAGCGAGGCAGGTTGGTCACTCCCTCAGCCACAAAAAACCGCCGCACCAACTGCCAGTGGCCGACGTCCCCTCCCATATTGACTGCCTCTAGGGAGGAACTCCTATAATTAGTGATGAGCACCGGGATGGGGAGGAGTTCCATAGAGTTGGATCCATTACGTCCATCTTGCAAGACTGGAAAGATATAGGGTCAAGGAGAAGGCCAATGCTGTGCTATGTTCCATGTGGTTTAGAGAGACAATCTTCAAATAGTGGAACCTGGGGGAGTTTTCAGCCCTTAGTATCACTCACCATTGGATTCAACATGCCCCAATATAAGAATTAACATTAAATAAAATGCTTTTAACATACATTTATATGTCCATGCTTGATTATGGTAGATTAATTCTCCACTAATCTGTGTGACAAGGTTGAAACCTATTAATAGTAGAGTAGTCTACACCTTCTAATGCCATACACCTCTGAATGAACATAATTGGTTCAGTCAATTTTTATGAAAATAAAGCTCTTCTAAACCTTAAAATAATCAATTGATAGATAGATAGTTACAAATGTTTTGCTCCCCCCTCCTTCCCGCAGTCAGCTACCTTCCATCTACACCTGTGCCACCTAGATGGCCTTCCATCGGCGTCTCTAGGGAAATGGCACTGGGTTCCCAGCATTCCATCTCAGGAAAATGTGCTCCCCTCACTAGTTGAGGGTGGGCCACCAGGTTAGCTGGTGGAGGAGCTCCCGCTAATCTTCGCCCCCCCTGTGGGTGTGGTGGATGTGTGTGCTGACTCAGGCGACCTACAGGAGTTTGCCACCATGTGATACCTGTAAGCTACGGACCAAGAAAGAAAAAGAAAAAAAAAGAAGTTACAACTATTGTATAGATTAGTGAAAAACCTGGGCAGTTTTCCGGTCAGCCTCCAGCCTCCTGCAGTTACAAACTTGTTGAGTTTACTTAATGATTTATATAGGGGGGTGGTTTGTGGGCATTTCTAAAGTAAATATTATGAATGCACCTCCAGTAATTAGTGTCCTTTTGAACTTCCTCTAGGGCGTCCTTTAGAATACCACTTCAGATTACAATGTGCAGATACTAATGAATAGTAAAGTACATTTAGTGGAATTACACCCTAGCCCTAGCCACATTCTCCCCAAACTGTGTCAGAGGTCATGTGAGCAACCCCTGAATATTTCAGGACGAATGGTCCAGGCATCTGGGAGGAGATGTGTTATGCAAGGACAGACACACACTTCATGAATTACAGTAAGAATAAAATTGTCAACCAAGTCCTACACTGTATATCTAAGGTAAATTATATACACACCATCTACAACAATATAGGAATTAATTGTTACATGTATACACCAATTATAATAATATGGGAATGATAGTTACATGTACACAACAATTATAACAATATGGGAATTGTCAATTCTTGTATAACTTAATATAGTTAAAATTATTATTGCTAAAATGGTTTGGTTATGTGTATCTGTATACTTCCCCCCCACTTCATGAAGGGAGATAGGCCTATCTCTAATATCTACAGGTACTAATGAGAGGATACAGAAGAGGTCATAGAAGACAGGAGTACTTGCTTGTCTGGTCAACTCAGATACAGCTACCAAACACTGCAGGAGAACACACACATCTATCACTGCTCTTTGAATTCTTGTACTCAACTGGATCTTACATACAGTATAAAACACTATAGCTGTCCAGTAATATCCCACTACTCTCCCAGGCATGCAAATGGTAATATTCTGTGTGCACTTTTTATGGAGTGTAAGGTCTTCATGAACAATCATACTAAGATTAACTGAAATGTGTTAACCATTCCATTCTTGTTGCACTGAGTTCAATGGAGCAGAAGCAGCCATATCAGTGGACAGCAAAAATAGGCACGGAAAGTCTGGGGACCTTGACCTCATAAAGGAGGGGGGGAATGGGTAGGGGGATATATCCACCTTCACTCCCCCGCCTAGAGTCTCTCTTTGATAATTTTAACACTTGGGTGCTTGATGAAAGTCTCACAGAGGGTACTTTAAATTGAAATTAGGACACCTAGATATCTCTCCACATCAACTCTAATCTGTATACTATAGAAATATACCAAATACACTCGAACACAATCATTCCATTAGAGTGAGCATAAACCACACCCCCAAACCCTAATGAAGTAGAACTGGAGGAATACACTATGGACACTACCATAAACTGAAGTTGACGTGCCTTGATTTGGTACGACACTCCCACTTGCCAAGCAGACTGCGCCCTGGAGGGACGATCCTTGCAGAGCAGAATTTGCTGTATCAGCATCTCATCTAGTCCTAGAAACGTCCCATTGAGAGAGAAGGAAGCAAGAACAAGAGGGAGAGTATCCACACCCTAAGAGTCATGTGGAAGTCATGTGATGTATTAAAAGTCAAGGGGAATCCGAGTACAAAATAGTAATAATATTAGTATTAATCTTACATGATTGATAGAGATACAATATAGATACAAATGTAAATAAATGAAACTTTGTTCTTTTATTCTGTTCCATTACTTATAAGAGTATCAAAATTCAAAACTAATCACAAAATCTATTAATGAGAAGTTTGAAATGGAGTCTGTATTCCCCATCTGGCTGGGCCTAATATCAACTTTGCACATACCTGACGGTGAGTGAGTTTGGACTTTCTTGAGTGAGGCACTAATATTGATTGTCCATACATGTGTGGATGCATACAGGCATAGGGTACCATCAAACCCTTTACTAATTTGATTCTATACTGACTTGATTTAGTCATAACTAGAGACTAGAATATTACAAACAGCTGACAGTATGTCAATGGTCGTACTCAGAGAATGGAAATATCAAGGATGCAGTTGGTAACTTCTTAGCTACTTACACTAGAATTACTGTAGTCACGCGATTGTCTGCTGGTACCAATTTGGTAGCATTTCATTCAGGATCATGTCTATCGCCATGGCACCCTATCTTTCTAAATTGCCCCCCAATGGCCTGCTACAGGCTTAGCCCCCCTCTGGGGGTATATACTCATCACAGTTGACTTATTGTTTCATGGAGCTCCTCCCAACCAAAAGTTTGGGTGAATCCATCACATCCTCAAAAAAGAATTAATAAAAAAATATATATATATATATAAAAAATTAAAAAAACAACTTTGGGAGGAATAGAGCATCCTCCTCAATCCCTCCCCCCCCCCCCCCCCCCCCCCCCCAAAAAAAAAAAGAAAAGAAAAAGGGAGGGAGGGGGAGGACAAAAATTGAGCCCTCGAACTCCAAACACCCCCCCCCCCCCTCCTTGAGGGGAGAAAAACCAATATAGTTTACCCTCTTGTGTTTGGAATAAACCATGTGACCTTTGGAATAAACCATATTTGACCTCTCAACTTCTTATCAATCAGGACATGGTGGTTTGTAGTATTCACGTTACACTCTCCCCCCCCCCCCAAAAAAAAAAGAAATCTTGAACGGAGGCAAATTTTGAAGAAAAAAAATATAGTAATGACTCCCTGGCTCTCAAGACCCCCAAATTTTTTTGTGGCGTTTGGCCTTTTACCTCTGGGAGGAGTTAGTGTGCATATATACATACATACAAATACATTAGTTCCATTAAAGTAAGATAGCACAGGCACATGCCCAAGCATGGCTATACCTCCTCCTATAGACACCTAGGGTCAGAGTAAAGAGTGTACACCGAGTCATGGAGGCTTATAAGGTGATTTATCAACAATTTATAAATGTTTAAAAAGTGCTTATACTCAGCTGTTTAGCACTGACAGAATAACACTGCATCTACAGATGCCAACAAACAGCTCAAAGTTGGTTTAATGATTACCCCCTCAGGTGTGTGTAGACGAGTCCTTAGCACTGTCTCCTGCAGCACTACCTGTGCCCCCCACGTGGGGTAGTAGAGGGGGGAGGAGAAGTGGCCCTCGAGGTTGAGGAGGTCATTCTGCACGCAGGCTGGGTCTGATGGCTGGTAGAGCTGTAGGACACACAGGTTGGCCACCAGCTGGCAGGCCGTGGCGTTGGACAACCTCTGCAGGAGGAAATATTAACACATCTAATCATCAAATTATATCAATACAGAGATAAATATATATTGCCTTATTCAATAATTTGTGTGGGAAAAATGACTAATATTATTAATTATTTAATTTTAAAATCTATATGTTGTAGCATTTGATAATCCATGGGAAATTGACCAATTGAATTGGTATTATCATGATGATAAAATAATATCAAAAATCAAAAAATTGAGGAAGCCAAATCACAAAAAAAAAAAAAATGTTTGCCACTATTTTTGACGTATGATTTAGTGCATATGTTGCAACTGCAGTATATCAGCTGAATCTATATTTGACATATTTGTTGTACGATAAATCATTTTTGTTTATTTGAAGTTATGTTAGCTCTAGTTTAGCTTAGATAATTCAATATATAACTTACAGTATGCAAAAAAAAAAAAAAAAAAAAAAAAAAAAAAAGAGAGAGAGAGAGAAAAAAAGTACTCCTATATTCCACGCTGGATCAATTCACTGTTGCCCTATTGTTCCTCATTCACTCTTCTGGGCTGTAATTCAATGAATTATCTTTTTTTTTTTTTTTTTTTTTACTCTTTCATAATTCTATCATTCATTTAAAAAAAAAAAAAAAAAAAAAAAAAAGGTAAATAGAAGAAAGGGTTTGGTGCTTTGTTAACCCTTTACCATTACTACACAGCCTCATAAATACACATGAAAATAATAAGGAATTTTGAAACATAGTTAATTTATTATATTAATTTTAAGATATATATGCTGTGTTATCCGATCATTTTTGTGGGAACATTGATGAATTTAAAGATACATGCATTAGAATTGTTTAAATCCCATGCAATCCAGGGGTGAGAGTGATTCCTTGACTTAGCTCTATAGCCAAAATACAGGTGCAGTATCAGAGTGTGTTAGCATAACACTTAACATGGGGTAGACACATAAAGAAATGGCCACTCATTAAAATGCAGCAACTGTCAATACTATTGTTACTGCTGAGGGGGTTGGAGAAACCATGTCAAGTAACTCATTAGTACACATGTATACCCAATAATGACATACTTGAAGCAACACACATGCATATACTCTACATTCATTGTGCCGATGATGAAAATAGTAAAATGAAGGGGAAAAAACACAAACTTAAAACAAGAAGTGGATCCATTTTGTATTCTCTTATTTCTTCTTCTAAACATTTTTCTGCTGGCACTAAATGAACTGGAATAGATATCATGGTGGGTGTGGCTTACCCTGCATTGTTCTGTGGCAGCTGTGAAGTGATTGTAGAATGGGAACGAGTTATCAGGAACGGGGAGAGGCTGAGAGGAGGGGGACACACACACTCCATGGTCAACTTCCTGTGAAATGCAATAGCATATTAATATCACAAGGATAGCCTTCACTAGATCATTAAGGATTAATAGGTTTTAAATTATTAGCAATAAATTTCTATATTTGCACACCTTTCAGTCGGAGGGAGAGAGGGAAACTGAAGCTACATGTATAGGTCACTATTAGAGACACTGTAGAAAGTGGAGCAAAGATCTTACCATGATTAGTGAACAGCTGGGGCTAATGGAAATTAACTGGAATATTGTCTGTTATGAAAATTATGAGTGTCTGCATGTAATGAATTAGTTTTCATGCCACATCTTACACAGAGTGTGCAGTCTGTCAAGCCACACGCCACACAGGAGAAGCCTGGGGCCTCAGACCAAGTGCCCTGAGGACACAACCCACAGGAGCGGTTCCCCACTGAATTCTGACTGGCAGGCAGAAGGTCCACTGCAACAAGTTGTGGATCAAGTCAACACTCTCACATGTAATAATAATGTTGTGCATTCAGTAATAAATGAATTGACCACAGTGGAAGTAAATTTAAAATATATTTTATACTAGGGGAAAATCTGCCCTATGGGTGGTTTTTCCAATGTAGTTACAAAGCCATTTAAATTGCTCGTTATAAAATGTAGGGATTTATTATATTATATAGTATATATTTATTATTTTAAATATCTTATATATTAATGTGTTTGTTTATGGTCCATCTGTCTGTCATGTTTCAATCTAAATCAAAATCTTTTTTTTTAGGTGCTGGTTACTATTCTTGTGAGCAGTGGAACCTCACAAAAAAGTTCAGGAAGGAGTGTACACTCAGAATAAAGATATCTGGAGAGGAACAACTGAGCAACAGCAAGGGCTACCCATCCAGGAAAAAGTCTGGCCTTTTGTGGAGAACCCTTACCATATCACTAATTTTAGCAATTTTGACAAAAGACAATTTTTCCCCCTGGAGGACACTTTCTTACACTAGGAGAATAGTTTACAAAAGGAATATATTATAACGGAGACCGAGAGAGCAGCTATAGTCTGAGGCAGAGAAGAATGCCTGCAGCAATTGAAAATATGGGGTGGCAAAGGAAATTATAGAGAAAGTTAGGGGGAAAGAATTTTTTTCAGGAATAGATGGAGAGCTGGGTGTGGTTTCAAGTGGTGTTCGGTTAACTGATATGTTTGGATAACTGACTTCCTACTGCACTTCATTTCCAGATGGTATATATATAGATAAGATATTATTACAGATGTATGCAGGTAGCAAATCACCACATGTAATAATGGTTCATTCCCATTAGTAGGGAATGTCTAATACATACCCACAGGCCCACATAGGACCTACCATAGACCATGGTGGTCGCTGATGCACACCCTCTGCACTCCCTAGTGGTGGGGTCAAAGGTTGCTTCACCCAAGCACTCCAGACAAAATAGACCATCCTGTGAGCTCACCTGCAGAAAATTGAATATTCACTTGCAATTGAAAGTTTGGCTTCTACTAATGTACAGCCTTTGTGGCTGTTGACAACTGGTTGGAGCAATTTGATAATAACTTCGTGTGCAGGGAGAAGGGATTAGGATCAGTGGTGTTGATCTCCCAATTACCAGACGTCTCTAAAGTAATAAACTAAAAATGGCAATTCTTGGCAGAGCATATTTGTTGTGTGTTCTACATAAAAGGCCTCTAATTAGTTTTGTGTTCTAATCATTTTTTGCAATTAAATGAATGGATTTTTACAAGAGTCTCTTGGGCATGCTGCCGTCATGCTTGTTCCTCAGACTATTAATTGAAAATAACAGTCATATCATCAACCAGGAAGTTAAGGAGAAAACCACATGAAAGACCTCTTAACTTTATAATAATGAGACAGTGCATAATGCTAGCACAGTTCGAAACTGTCTGATGTAATAATGTGTCATGCTCATTTGTCTCAATTTAAGTAGAATAGCCCCAGGCAACTCTGGGTACTTCTGTGAGCAAATAAATTTAAATAACCATCCAACAGTATGGATGGATAATGGAAGCTACATATAAATGCATAGAGCATTGGACCATTAGCAATCTATTGTGCCATGCACAAGCCTGATAAATTGCATCTTAGATGACCTTTATGAATGAACTTGTACCTATAGCTATAGCGATTGGGCATGGGCACTAGGATTGGCTTCAATCTAAAAAAAGGGGGATGATGAGTATGATAATGTCGATGATGACAACGATGATAGTACCTGTATAGTGTGTATAGATATTCAAATCATACAGCCTGATCGGATGAGATCATTTAGGCAGACTTGAAACCACACAAGTGCAAATATAAAGTAAAATTAATTATGATCAACAGGAACAGCTCACAAGATTTTCCCCGGGACATTTTTGGCAAGTAAAATTTGTCACTCCGCTGCCTATCACTTTGTAATATCCTGGCAAACAGCGACAGGAAAAACCTACAAAAACAGGGTGGGTATTATTAAAAATGTAGTCACTAACTGGTAGTCAAGGAAATGATACGATAAATGATGAATTACCAGCAAAATTAGTCAATTTGCTTTAACGAATCATATTCTTAACACAACACTTATCATCATCAATATCCATGGTTTTAAAACCTTTCTCTCTTTTTTTACCTGTGGCATGCAGTGTAGAAACACTTGCAATGGTAGTGGGAGAGGAGGGGAGAGAAAGATACAGCCACGAGTTCTTCTCAACAATGGATTTTTAACTATTTGTTTACTGTTTGGAAACACCAAAGCTGTTGTTATTACAACTAATTAGTTACAACTAAGTGCTTTTATTCATGGAAAACCTGTGATTACACTTAAGCACTTTTACAGTACAGAAACCAAAAAGTTATAAATATTACCACACCTTTAACCTCATCTTAAGTGTTTTAAATGTTATTTTGAAAAAAGAAAAAAATAGAGAGCAAGGACCCCCTGGAACCCAAGATACCGCTCAAAAATTTTGGTGGCCTTTGGCCTTTTCCTCTGAGAGGAGTTTGCACACATTATACACACACACAAACACATAAGCTCATTATAGCCAGTAAGATAGGTCTTAGCATGAGACCACTTTTGTTTTCCTTCTAATTTCACAGGAATAGTCTGCTGGCAACAGGAACAGGCATTACTGAGAGTTGAACTGAACCACCAAGCCACCACACCAGGACATACTCCATGCCTTGCCATTCCTGTGCCATTAAGCAATAGTTAGACTCCTAACACTCCCTGCATAACAATAACGGCACTGTTAAAGTGACAACTACATCACCACTACACCACTTTATTCAACTTTCCACACCACAATCTAGGGCAAAGTTTTGGCCCAAACCAAGGCTTGGTTTGGGAGAGAGCAGATAGGGGAGAGGAAGGGTGGGGACATGGTGAAAGCCTTTTGTTGGCATGACTTGTTCAAAACTGTGTTTATCAATTTAATCAGAAAGTCAATCCTGCATTAAGATGCATTCCGAAATTGTAAAAATGAATTAATTTTTTTGTAGTATATATATATATATACTGTGAAAGCCTTTTGTTGGCAGGCATTCGTCTCCAAATTTATATGTATCTTTGTAATCAGGAAGTTAATTCTACATTAAAATGTATTTAGCTATTCTGAAAGAACAAAATTATCTCTTTGGTGTGTATATATAGCAAAAGCTTTTGATGGCATGACTAATACAACGTTGAGTGTCTACCAATGGAATTTGGAAGTTCATTCTACATTAAATAATTTAGCTATTCGGAAAGAATAAATTCAATTCTTTGTTGTGCATGTATAGTGAAATTTGTGTAGGCATGACATTTACAGAGTTCTACCCATCTATTTAAGTGTGTGTGTGTGTGTGTGTGTGTGTGTGTGTGTGTGTGTGTGTGTGTGTGTGTGTGTGTGGTGTGTGTGCGCGAGCACACTAAATTGGTTTTGAAAAAGATTTCTGCCATGGCAGGGTTGGACCTAGCCCATCTACTAATTTACATCCCATTTTCTATTTAGAATCTTAAATTAACTAGCAAAAACCTGTACTAGTGTAGTTTTTCAGTCAGTTTTTGGCCTCCTGTTGTTACAAACTTGTTCAGAGTGTTTATGTTTTGTTGGGCGCCTCCCAAATTACCCCCCTCTCTACTGGCAAAAAAACAAAAACAAAAAAAAACAAAAAAACCCTTGGAGAGAAAGAATATGGTAGAGAAAGCTTGGAGGGGGGGGGGGGGGGGAAATCGAATCCCTTTGATATCACCAAGCTTGATGAAGCTCCTCCCAAACCAACCCCCACTCCCTCCCCACTAGCACACACAAAAATTGGTGCCAAAAAATGGAGCCCAGCCCTCTCCCCCACTGCAGGGAAAAACAACTACTATAGTTTTCCATGATGTCTGAAGTAATTACATGAGATCACTCAACCTTTTATTTGTACACGCTTTTTGACTTACTAATCCCTTAGGGGGGCTAGGGCTCTAATGGTCCATGTGGGGCCGCTTCCCACCAAATTTGGTGTGGCTCCTTCCGAAACTGTGGGATGAGTATATATCCCAAAAGGGGCTTGGGCTATAATAGGCAATAGGGGACTAATTTTGAAAACAAGGGTACCTTGATCTGTAGCCAGGAAGGTATCAAATGTAAGCCCACCAAGTTTGGTGGGGCTCTTCCCACCAAAACTATGAGGGAAACAGTCTGAACAAACAAATACAATATATATATACATATACACATTCAGCTACACCCTAACAAACACCCACCATCTTCAGACACAGCCTGTGAGGGACATGTTACGCAAGAGAGGTCGCTTGCCCTGAAAAAGTCATTTGTTGGGCAATTACCAGGGGCGCTATATGCCTGAGGAGATGGACTGGGAGTTGTCCCGAAAATGAAAGCTGGTGAAATTAGGAGGAGCAACATACCCAGAGCACAGCTGGATGCGTAAGTTGCCATACTCAGGCAGTTTTAGCTCCACAATTTAACCCGTAGTCATAGTTACTAGCACAAAAAAAAAACAACAGGAACAATTCTCTTGGGCAGAACGAGTCTGAGCTAGCGGGACCCTTTACCCATGCTGCAATGAGTGCTAGTGGAGGTAACCGACCTGGCTGACAGGACTAGCATTTGGCCAGGCTGATTTCCCAAATTGCCTGCTGAGAAAGGAATTAGCCATTTCTATAAAGTCTTCTCCTGGAAAAAGTACTTTTGCTATGATTGCCATTGGATTTGTCCAATGGAAGTGTCACTTGTTTAATTATAATTATAATTAATGTATAAAACAAGCTTGAAAAGTATCAAGCATAACCCACTCATATATTTTTGAATTTCCCATATTTAGCGAATTTCCTATATATTTGTATCTGAGGAAGCATCAGAAGAAGAAGAAGAAGAAGAACAACAACAACAACAACAAAGTAACTTTTAGACCCTGTGAGCTCCTATGTAGCTCTGGGGTAAAAAATTATATATATAAAAAAAATACAAACAAATTTCATTTTCATGACTCTTCAAGTATTTTAAGATAAAAAATTTCAACAAAAACAAGCAATGACTAAATTATAACTTTATGATGTTGTGATGTATAACCATTTCTTGAAACTCTGCAAAAATATGTATATAAGGCAGATATAATAGCCAAAGGAACCAGCACAGCTGATATTTAATTTAATAAGTGGGTACCTAATCAACAAGAAAAACTTATTTTTCATTGAAGTTGGTTCTCCTTTTTTTGTGTTTTTGTTGTTTTTTTTTTTTTGTTTTTTTTTTTTTTGTATTTTTTTTGTTTCTCATTTATATTAAACGTTCTAGTATAGAGAAACAGTAGTTCCTCAAAAGAGGGACTACAATATTTGGCCTTAAAAATTTTTTTTAATCACCCTTATTTTCATAGAACTCACATAGTCCAGGCATAGTTGTTATACTCAACTAATAAAACCGACCAAGGCCAGCATAGATACACTCTGATAGAACTTGTTAATGTATTAAAGTTATGGCTCTACCAGGGCCTACCCCTTGGAAAAGGAAAACAATTTTTTTTTTTGGTGGAAATATCTATTAATTACTATTGCTATATATATAATATATACAGTCTAACGACTGCCCTGAGATGAAGTTCTTGATGCAAATGAGGGAAATCATTTCTCCTGAGATAGTGAATAGAGTAATCAATATTGTGGGCCCCTCTGTTCTTCTACTAGGTTTACTTTGGAGCTTTTATTAAATTTATTAACTTTTCTTTTGTCTTCAAATTTTTTGTCTTGACTATTACATTACAATGCATTGTAAGTAATGCAATAACTTATTTCACAATTAGTGCCTATAAATGGAGCTTCTAGCAGACCCCACCTTCCATTAAGATCTTTCTACGCCTTAACCAGACCACAAATATCTTCACATCATAATTGGTATTTATTTGTAATTAGTCCTAAATTGAAACCCCTCCCCCCAAAACCTATCCTAGCTCTTTATAAGCTGCAGAGCTCTCTCAGATAACATTTAAAACCTAAGATCACATTTCCATTTCCATAGAACAAACTAGCAGCAGTTAAAAGATGGCTGACCCCCAGAAGATGGCCACTGTAGATAAATCCAGAAAAAAGCATCATCATCATCAGGTAGGAAATAGTGCAGAATTTTTAATTGTGTATACAGCTGGAAAAATAACTGTGCTAAGATTCACTTATCCAGTGTACACTCTACAACATTTTATTTATTTTTTTTATTATTTTTTTTATTTTTAATTTATTTATTTATTTATTTATTTATTTATTTATTTATTTTTATTTTTTATTTTTTTGGGGGGGGGGGGGGGGGGAACCCAACAAGATGTAACTACTATATATATGATTCCAGTGTATTTATATAATGCGGAAGCCTGAATATTTCGGTCTAACAGTTATTCTCTCCGTTGGTTCGCCTTTACAATTCCTAGCAGAAGTATGCTTCATCGACACTAAATCAATGGAGATGGCCTATGACCCACCATTCATTCCAGATGATAAAATCTCTGAAAACTTCTCAGTTAAGTAGGATAGTATGAACCAGAGAGGAAGACATAGTGGAATATATCTTTTGGGGTAAGAATGCAGTAAGTATGCTAATGTTGAGAATAAGTAGTGTGAGAAATATAATTATAACCTTCTTTATTTTTTGTTGATTTTTTTTTGTTGCATATTTTGTTTTCAGCAAGAAAAAAATGTTAATTTCATTCACACTGTGTGCATAAAATAATGAATGAGTCTGAGTAATTACACCACTCCATAATTATGAGTAATTAGGTAATATTTAAACCTGTCAGGAGGCCTGCTCTCCTCTGAGAAGGATAATGATGTATTGTTGAATCAGCCATAGTACTGGGAAGGGGGGGGGGGGGGGGGGGAGGGTTCCTTAGTAGTACTTGGAATTGAGGGTTCCATGTGTGTTTGTGAAATAAAGACTGAGATGCCAACATTTGGTTCATGAGACAAAGATGGAAGAGGAGCATCAAGAGTAGTTGTGGCTGGTGTGGCACTAACCACAGGATCAGATTTCGGTACGTGCATTAGGAATTGTATCAAAATCAACCCCAACAACTTCAGGAGACTGATCAGTCCACATTCTACCATCAATCATACTCACTAGATAACTCACTGGAACTGTTTGATCAGCCAGGAATCCAATGTGGTCTACCCAATAGGTTCTTAACAATAGCAATCTGACCAAGGTTGAAACTTTTTTATCTGGCAGCTGATCATGACTCTGTATCTGCCTCCTCGTGGAGATGTACAATATGTAAGAAAGAAATTTTCCAGATGATGAGAAATTATTTGTTCCTTCCATTCACTTGTCTTCATCCATCTTTCCCCTTCTCCACTCAATATAGGATGGTAAGGACCATAAATGATGTGTCTAAACCAATTTCCCTTTAGAAACTCAGTTAAATGCTAAACATAAATTGAGGACCCTCATCAGAAACTATTTCCTCAAACAACCCAGGAGTTGCAAAAGGTGACAATGAACCCCCATAGTTCAGACTAGTTGTGGTTTTGGGACATTCCTCTCACTTCTGCCCACTTTGAATGTCATCAATCACTACAAGAAAATACTTGTCAAGAAATGTCTATACCTATACACAATGCTGAGCTGCTTCCATGGTTGTCTTGGCCATTTTTACCGATACAGTTGTGCATTTGCAGGTGCTTATTTCACAGTGAACAGCACAAGATGAAAATAATTAGGCTATATTTTCTAAATCCTTATCAATTCTCAACCACCATATATGACTTCGAGCTAGTAATTTCATCCAAAATACATCCATGAAGCTCATATAGAATTTGATTTTTCAAGGTTTGAGGAATAACTACCCCACAACCAAGAATTCCCTTGGACTGATAACTCAGTACTCTTGGTAAAATAAGGTTTTACTTCCTTAGGTACATGTGTAGGCCAATCCCCTCTTAACATACTTGAACACTTTATATAGGATTGGACCCAGTCTAATAGATGTTACTATTCGAGTCCTGGTTACAAGTAGAGGAGAAATCTGCCTAATGTTGCACAGATGTGTCTCTGAACTTGTCTTGCTTTGTTATCAATCAAGGTAACTTGGATAGGGCATCAGCACTGCTATTCCCCACATGTATAAATACCGTCCACATGCATAAATACCCTCCACATGTATAAATACCCTCCACATGTATAAATACCTTCCACGTCAAGTATAAATACCCTCCATATGTATAAATATCCTCCACATGTATTAATACCTTCTATATGTTGAAATTTGGGATGTTGTTTCTTTGTAACCAGGTGAGTGTTATGAACCAAATATGAATGTTGCAATGGGTGTGATACCCACAAGCAGTTGATTTGATTGACAAGAACTAATCAAAAAGACCAATTTGGCCAAAAATTTGGCATGTGGTTTGGGAGTAACTAGGTAAGAGTTATTAACCACGTGTGTGTGTGTGTGTGTGTGTGTGTGTGTGTGTGTGTGTGTGTGTGTGTGTGTGTGTGTGTGTGTGTGTGTGTGTGTGTGTGTGTGTGTGTGTGTGGCAGTGGTTGTGGTTCTTTTGCAGCTACACTCAGAGGAAATTGTTTTGACTGCCAAGAACTGATCAGATGACCAATCAGGCTGACATTTGGCATGTGATCTGTAAGTAAATGGATTCCTGTTATTAACTACCTGTGGGTGTGGCATTATCATATTCACATCCACAGGAAGTTGTTTTAACTTCCAAAGACTAATTAGATAACCAATCAGGTTAAATTTGGCACATAGGTATGGAAGGTACCAAAGTAATTGGATGAGTGGTATGAACTGAGGGTGTGTGAATGGGTGTAGTTTGTCTTAGCCACACCTACAACATTTAACATAATTGGGTTACATTCCTTTTTGATTCAACTAAACTATTGCAGACACTTTCCACCAAATGTTATTTAAATCAGGGCCTATCCAGGATTTAAGCCAGGGAGGTGGTCAAGTCAGGGTCAAATGGAGAGTTGAAAAGTAAAGTGAACATTTGAGCACATACTTTAAATCCAGAACTTTATTAATAATTTAAATGATAAAATTTTAAAGTTTTAAATATCAGTGGATAATGCTGGTTGCATACCAACTTATGAGCTCTTGTTATTTGAATGAAACCTCACATTCTATATACCATGTTTTGAGTGATTTATATATATATATATATATATAAAGTTGGTGTGTCCATTTGTAAGCTATGATTCAATGCAGGTTTGGTCAAAACTGAACCAAATTTGTGTGTATATTCAGAGGGTTCAGAATGAGGTTATTCTTGAGACACATTTTTGAAAAGTGGTTCCCCTGGTGAGGAGAAAAGAAATCAAGTTTGCATATTAAAAATTCATAGTAGTGGTCTTCCAAGCTGAAAGTCACAGGTTCAAATCCCCCAAGACCACATTTTTTTTCCAAGTTCCCCCCCCCCCTTTTTTGCTATTTATTTTTCCCAGTGGTTTTTTCTTTCTTTCTTTTTCTTCTCCATTTTTCCTCATTCATTTCTTTTTTCCTTTCTACTTTCCATTTGACTCAGGTTTAAAATACTGTATTTGTATGTATGTGCATCTACTACTGGGGCCAATAGGCTCAATATTAAAGCTACACAGTCTAAACAGGTACCAGGAGAAAGAAAATCAATTCTTCAGGCTATGGTTTACTTAATTATTTTTATAAATATAAAATTTTAGCTTCAGAAGGATGAACTGACAAATATGGCTGTGCAGCTGTATTAAAACAGCAGCTACATTTAAAAGGTTGGGGTTGGTAAGGGGTCTGTGTGTTCATTCTTTGTGGCAGCTCAATATTAACCACAGAAGAGGAAAGTTAAAAGTAAGTAGCAAGGTGGGAGCATTGTTTTATAGAGGGAAATATTCCCTTTAAAGGACATTCCCACTAAACTGAAAATTGAAAAGAAGCTTGGAATTTTTTTCAAAGAATTAAAAAAAATATATATAAATATTTTTGGTTTTTATTTCAGGTTTTCTAAAGTGGATAGGTGGATATAAGTACTGTGGTGGCAACAGCACTATGGTTATTCCTTATAATAAGTGGTTTACAAAATCAAATAGACAACTGAAATACTGGTCTTTGGTTTTGTAGATAAAATCACCAAAAAGGCAGATCTCCCTGATTTTCTTGACACACTATTTAGCCTGGATTCTGTCACTTGCTCGGGTTTTCTTCAAATATATGTTTCAGCTATATGAACAAATATATGTTTCAGCTATATGAACAAATATATGTTTCAGCTATATGAACTATTG
>OZ017788.1:5127235-5179917 GCA_963969325.1 Lycopodina hypogea
AAATTGTGAACAGAATTGCTGGCTTTGGCCTGGAAACAATATACCTACTGGCTGTAGGGACTAAAATCCTACATTGAGATGCAAAAGGAACTGGTGGAGAATCTTTCGGAGGCATTCAATTACATGAAATGGCTGGGGCGTGGTTTCACGAAAAATCTGGTGGTGTGGCTTTTGTACCTTCTCAGAGGTCCATTTTCAATGGATTTATTCGAAGCTGCCCCATCTTTTGTCCCTTGTTCTGAGTTAGGAGGGTCTGATTTTAGAGCTACTGATCTGTTAGCTCTTGTTGGGAATCAATCCGTGCATTACTCTTTGTCCATTGTTATCCCTATTTCAGAGAGAGTCCATTTAGGGAGGTTCTACTGTAATTGTTACTGTAGAGTAAAAAAAAAAGTATCAGACTACAAGAAATCTGTATATACAAACTGACACAATTTTTTCTTCATATATGCGACATGTCAGGACCATGGATGGCATCACAAATTTGTGGACAAAAGTCATGGCCATTTGATACCTGTAGAAAGCTTTATGTAGTTAAATTGCCATTATTGGTGATGTATGTATTTCCTGTGTGAGCATTTACTTGCTAATTTATTTCAACTGAATAGGGAGATGGTGCATGTATAAGATGATTTGTATTATTTTGTGAAACACTTAGCTCATCCAATCCATTGTTGGTGTCATCCCTGATTATTTTAATTGTATTGGTCAACTCTGTTGAATATCATTGGTAGAAAAAATTCCCCTCCCCAACCACACAAAACCTGACTAATAATTCCACATGCCAATTAAGGTTAAAAAGTGAAATCATTTTCATCATCATGAATAATATGGCATACATCCACCATATTTAGGATGTAATCCTGTACATGACATAATGAAATTGACTCCATTGATAGAATGTGGCAGGAAGGCTAGCTATGAGGCAAATATAGTATGTTCTATACAAAAAGAAAAAAGTTCACTTTTTCTTGAAGAAAATGTAAAATAAAAAGAATGTCTGATTGTGTGTACACACAGTTACTGAATCCATTCGATGAGAACTTTACTTTACTTTGCCACAACTGGAAACTCATCGGTGACTCGTACAAAGTTCCTCGTCCAATGAAATATAGTACCAGATTTAATATCCTCCTTTGCTGCACCAACTATCACTTTCGTTTTTTCAGTTGGATCTACGGCTGAAAGTGGCACCAAAAAAACTTGATTCTTTTCACCATCCAGTAAAGTGTACAGAGCAACTCGGCCATTACCATTATCTTCGGTGTGAATGTAATTCACTTTTTTTTCTTGCTGGAAACAAAATTCACAAAATTGAAGAAAGTTATAATTATATTTCTCACACCAATTATTCTCAACATTATCGTGCTCATTGCATTCTTACCCCAAAAGATATATTCCACCATGTCTTCCTGGTCATACTAAACTGCATGGTGGCATTTGGAGTAATGAAGTTCCTCACAACTTCACCATTAGCAGTATCAGAAGGAGTGAAGACCCACACAGCTACAATAACATGTAATATAGCACTCACTTGATAAGCCCACAGAATAAAGATGCTTACAGCTGATGTACATATAGTTACCATCATGCCAAGTCTGGTTCAAACTATCCTACTCACCTGAGTAGTTTTCAGAGATTTTATCATCTGGAATGAATGGTGGATCATAGGTCATCTCCATTGATTTAGTGTCGAGGAAGCATATTTCTTCTAGAGATTTTGAAGGACTTGATTCACTGGGAATCAAAACTGATATACCAAAATATTTAGGTAGCTGCATAATATAAATACAAACATGTTACTGTTTATATTAGTCAGTTCTTTATTTTTGTTGAAATGTTTATGTTAGAAAGGAGGGTCAATATTTTAAAACTGTTGTAGTTTCTGCACTGCATAGTGAAACCCTGTAATAGTTGCTTTATTATAATATATTGAAATTAGAAAAGAAGTTGGCATGGAGATATTAACATGTAATATACAACTCATACAATTGTTGATCTAAGGGAACCGCTTTGGCACAAGTCCAGCACTGTTATTCTTCTAGCTTTATAGCAATTTAAAGTGCTAGCACTTCCCTTACCTGATTCCTTCCTTTGGATGCTTCTGTGGTCGTCATCTTCTGGCAGTTGTGAAGTTGCTATTCTAAGTAGAGATTTGGGCTTCAAGTTCTAGGGGTTATCCTGGAGTGCTCAGTTTATATAGAACTTGGGTGGGTTTGTGATCACTATGCTTGTGGCTATCAGTTTTTCCATTTTGGGAAAAAATCAATCAATCATATATTAATATTATGACGCCAGGATATGTGGTCTGGTTAAAATGAAATCATAACACAAGTTCATAGTGTGTGTCAACCTTACAAAAACCCCAACTTCCTTCCTCAGGAAATTGTATTGTACCCCACTTCAGTGGTTGATGAAGTAAGCTATGTGAATCATCTACTCATGAAATTGGCTTCCTCCTTATGAAATTATATCATTTACTATCTATGCTGAGTCTGGAGTCTTCAAGATGTGAAGGTTCACTACACTTGCCATACCATTGGTATTAGCTAGCTGCATATATATGATGAACTCTGAGACATCAGGCTTACATTAGATTAATTACAAGAGAAACCTGAATTCCATTATGTACATAAACTACTTTACCCTTCAGGGAGTCACATGAATTATACTGCATCAGCTTGGAAGCAATTCCAATATCAAATTCTAGACATCTCTTGGAATTAACGTGAACAAAACCATTATATCCCAATATCAATATGTCTACTGTTACTTCATATTAGAAGGTTTAACACAAATGAGAATAAAAATAAAACCCAAAAATATATATAAAGAAATCTCAAAAAGAAAAGCAAAAATTTCCAGTCAAAAACCTGCTCACTTATGATTTAATGTTCTGACTCCTGCCTGCCTGCCTGCCTGCTGTGTGTGCCTGTGTGCGTGCCTGTGTGCGTGCGTGGGTGTGTCTAGGTATCAAACCCTTTCACCAAAAGAGCCAAAATTTGGCATGTGGTCTCCAAGTAACTGAGTGAATGTTAATAACTACATATGGGTGTGGAAATGGGTGCATTTTTTTGGATGCCAAAAGCTAATTAAAGGACCTATCAGGCCAAAATTTGGCATGTGGTCTGCAAGTAACTGGGTGAGTGGCATTGACCACATGTAGGTGTATCAGTGGGTGTGGTTTGATTGTAGCCACACACGCAAGAAGTTGTTTTGGCCCAAAAGCTAATTAAAGAACCAACCAGACCGAAATTTGAGTGACTTCTTTGATAAGGTTTCATGTTGTCATTGGTCATGCAACACTGTGTACATGCTGCTAGTACATTTTGAATTCATATTTTTGTTACATACAGAGTTTAGTGTTTTGAGTGTGGGACATTTAATTTTTCTTATTATTTTTTTTTTTTTAAGTAAAAAAAATTTTTTTTTTGTCTGTCTGTCTGTCTGTCTGTCTGTCTGTCTGTCTGTCTGTCTGTCTGTCTGTCTGTCTGTCTGTCTGTCTGTCTGTCTGTCTGTCTGTCTGTCTGTCTGTCTGTCTGTATGCATATATATATACACACACAATCTAGAAAGGTTTATTTAATAAAAATTATTTTTATGTGTGATCAGAGTCAGAATGTTATAGACATATATACATTGCTTCAACTTGCCCAAGTCTCAATGTCCAGGATGTGCAGATGGTCCAGATATTTGTCCAAATATTCACCTCCAAATAAGACCACATGTTGCCTGGTCACACATGTGAAGCTAAAGTTCAAACAAGGAGGTGGACGTTGACCTGTCACCTCTGGACTAATCCACTGACCTACCAATAAAGATTAAAGATATAACATTATTATAACAGAATATATTAAAGTCATTTTTCTTGAGTTACTCACCTATTATTTATATACACACTTTCATAACAATATGAAGCATTCAGGAAAGAAAAAACTATTAGAGTTTGGCAGTTTAGATTCAGGGAATGACTTCCATGGATGGAGGTTAGTAGCTATTCTAATTATGTGGTTAACCTGAGCATGCTTTATTGTAGTTGCTTATGGTCAATCATGTGCATTGCTGGACCAAAGCATCAAATTCAGGACTGATGCTAATCACTGACTCCAAACTCTTTCATCTAGCCTAAAAAATGCTACTATCATGGGTAAAAAACAGGTTGAATATTCAATTTTAAAACATTGCAAAGAACCCCCCTGAACTCCTCCCCCCTCCGACCAAAAGGATACTTAAATATTATGGAAAGAAATAGGTGACTCCCCTCATCATGCCTAATAAGAGTACAAATAATATCAAGTAGTAAAGTCCAGAGGCAGTGATTCAGAGGTGTAGGTTTATGCACATATTTATTGAGTGTTTATGCTTTGTTTCAATATTTCTGGGATAGGTCTTTTCTTGCTTCAATACTTACTTTTGGGAAACCTTAAATCTTTTTTTTTTCATTAACTTTTTTAGCACTAGTGTGTGTGTGTGTGTGTGTGAGTGTGTGTGTGTGTGTGTGTGTGTGTGTGTGTGTGTGTGTGTGTGTGTGTGTGTGTGTGTGTGTGTGTGTGTGTGTGTGTGTGTGTGTGTGTGTGTAATCTACATTATAAAGTATATTAGTGTGCATTAATGATATTAATTAGTACTATTGCAGAAAAAAAAATTTTTCCCCACCTAAATTGATGTGGAAAATATGTAGTTCATTAGTCCAGCCATTACCACTACTATGATCCCTCATTAAATCAGCCTTTAGTTGAGGGCTGAAAAATTCCTCACAGCTGCAGGACATCCATACCCTCCCATCACACAGAGCATTTCTTCTCCATAATCTACCATCCATGCTCCACTTTTGCTTAGAGGGCCCTCCTCTGGGTTGGTTGGATATATATATATATATCTCCATATGTAATTGTTCAGGTTAAGTTCATGAATATTTAAGTTCCTATATCCTGGACACCAGCCACCAAATGCATATAAACTATCCTTCATTACTAAACAATAGCAACCATTCATTTCTAAGTCATTTCTGCTGTTGTTTAAAGTTTTCCCAATGCACAATTTGCCACTGTTAAAATTATAACGGACACATAATTGTAGATCTGTTTACTATCTCACCCCAGATGTTTTGGGCCTACATGACTAAAAAGAAGTAAAGCTGGGACACATCGAATGAAGCAATTGCTCTGGTACACCGCAGAATAAGCAAGTACTCTCCTTATACGATTACTACCAACCACCAGAGCCATATAGAAATCATAAAGTTGCTTGTCAAATTTCCAACTGCCCACAATACTCTGAGGTGGTTTGCAGCGAGTCCATGTCCAACAAAAATAGCATATTTGCAATATTTAGGTCAAAACCCACAGGTTGGGAATCAATGCTCTAGTGCAAGTGTGGAACTGTTCAGAAAGACAAGCACAATATTAGGGACCAATCCTTTTAGATGCAACTTCTGTTGAAGTTGAACAGAATCTAAAATAGAAAAAAAAACAAAAACAACAAACTCAACTGAATAAACGTGCTGTTAGTGATGACATTAATTTATTGAACCGTTGAATGGATTCTAATCTTTTGCAATTTTGATAGCAAAATCCATTATTAGAAAGTAATTGATCTTATTTGCAATAATTTAGAATTTTATTTTGATTTGCAATCAAATTTCACACTAGTTATCACTAGCCTGGCTATATGTATCGCTACAATGTCCTGTTATTGTTCACATCTGAATGGAACTGGTAGAGTCACCCTGATGGTCACATCACTTATAAAGAAATTGGTTTCAATTTCAGGGCCTGAAACTGCTATCGTCATATATAGAGAGAGAGAGAGAGAGAGAAAGAGAGAGAGAGAGAGAGAGAACTGTGTACTATTCAAGCTGATTTGAGCTTGTAAAACAGTAAACAGCCGATTTGATTTTGATGAAACTTTGTATGCATGCCTAGCTAGTTTATTAGCTCTCTCTTTTTTTTTCCAGTGGCCCACCTGGTTGGGGGAAATATGGGATTCGAATTCTCTGTACAAAAAAGATATTTAAAATAGAAAGGCCACACTCATTCTTGTGGGTATGTCATTGTATTGTGGGCACAGCTGGGTATGTCCACTGGACCTTAACAACTTTCCATAGATAGACTTCATATTTGAAGTTATGCATCAATTACTAGCAGCATATACCCAGCGTTGCCATGACCAATGTCAACACAAAACACCATTTCCACACCATATATTTTATTCTATAAAAGTAGATCCTTAGTAGGCATGCAGCCTTCCTGTTGATTTATTAGAAAGGTGAGATTGTTTTGGAGGAATGGTGTAATGCCGAAATGTAGACTGCTAATAGCTTGGAATTCACTTGTGTTATCACTTCTTTTGTAATTATTTTTCATAGTAATAATGAAAAAGTTAACATAAACAAAGGAGAAATATAAGGGGTTAAAAGAGAAAAATGAAGGGAGAAAGGATTGAAAAATAAAAGGAAACTGGAAGAAAGAGGAAAAAGGAAAGAAAAAAAAATTTTTTAAATAAAAAAAAAACCCACCACAGATATAGATTTTAAATTTTAATATTACTCTTCTGGAAGACTCTATCCTATGACTAATATAAAAATTATTTTAAAATTTTTATTATCATTATTTTTTTTTTGCATGCTAAAATTGAATGCATTTTTTCCTACCAGGAAAGGTGGTATCCCAAAAAATTGGCCTTAAACCAATCACCTGTATGTTAGGAATTAACCCTTTTATTTGTTTTAGTCCAAGGGTTTGGCTATTATGCCTATCTGCGCAGGCACACACTCTCTTTCTCTCTTAAAAAATAGTATATAGATTAGATATTATTAAAAGAATGGTATTATTTATTATTTGAAATTTTCAGCTACTTCTCAAATAAATTAGTTAAGATCCAAAATTGTTGAACATAAAAAGTAGAAATTAAAAAGGGACTAAATCACAAATAAAATGCTTATAGAGAATTTATTAACGTAAGAATCACAATGAATCATTTTAGTTACAATGTGCATTTGTATCTGAAGTTTCGATCCCTTTTGGGAGCTGTGTCAAGTGTGGGCCAAACTCCATCATGTGATTGGTTGCATATGTCAGACACAGCATAAAAACAGAGACCCTGCCATTCCTAGATATTAGGAATGCAGTCACAAAGGAAATAAAACAACTAATATTACTTAAGAAAGTAACTATTATCATTGAATTTTACTTAAATAACCATTTTATATTTTGGTTTGTACACATATAGGCAGGCAGGTAGGTAGGCAGGTAGGTAGGCAGGCAGGTAGGTAGGCAGGTAGGTAGGCAGGCAGGTAGGTAGGCAGGCAGGTAGGTAGGCAGGCAGGTAGGTAGGCAGGTAAGCAGGCATGCCGGCAGGTAGATAGATAGATAGGTAAGTATATAATGTATCTAGACATAATGGCCAAACCCTTAGACTGAAAGAAACAACAATTTAGGATTTTTTCCTGCACACAGGTCTATTAAACTGGAAAATCTTAGTTCAAAACCAGGTCTGGGCTCTTTTTTTTTTTTTTCTTTTATCCTTTTTTTCCCCCTTCCTTTTCTTGCCTCCTTCATATTTTCTTATCTTTCAATACATTCTTCCTTGAATCCTTTCTTCTTCCTTCCCCCCTTTTCAATTCCTTCCCCCCCCCCCTAATATTTGGTCATTTGCTAATGTTAACTTTGCTCATTTTTATTAAAAAAATTTTTTTTTAAAACTAACTAAAAAAAATTAATTACCAAAGTAATACTGAAATATTGGCAACCTACCTACCTACCAAATTACACTGTGCATCTAAAACAATCCTACTTTTCAGAAAAATCAATGGAAATGCTGCATTCCTAAATATGAGCTGATTTTACTTGAGTGAAGTAAAAGGTATGAGAATGGTGTTACGAGTGGCTTCTATAATGTTTCGTGCTGACAATCACCAAGCAACACTGGATATATGCTGCTAGTAAATATATAATGGGATGGCTTTTTCTTCAATGATGTAGTTGCTTCTGGTGTTGGGTCATGTGCTTCTAGGCCTAGCCACATTATATAAATATATAATGCAAAGTCACAGCTGTGGGCAGGGGGAAACCAATCGGATGCTCCTGATGATTCACAGGAAGGAGAGGGTGGCAGTCAGCTTAAAAAACTTGTCCAAAAAGTGATATTTTTTGAGAGGGTAAATGACTATTGAAATTTATATACATATATTTATACTGAAAAATGTGGATTAAATAACTACCAACACCACTAAAATATCCACTAGGATAGATCGAAGTAAATACAGTGAATTTGTTTTATCAGTTAAGTGCTATGCAATTTTCATTAATCATATCATCCAGGAATGGTTTATAAAAAAAAAGTATTCCTAGAACTATTCACAACTTCCAATTTAATGAGAAATACTGTTGTTATTTTCTTGATTAAATGGAAAGACTTACAAGACACAAAAGACTCTATAATAGTTGGCAAAGGGATTTATAGCTCTAATTATTATGTAGACTAGCCAAAAACTGACCATGGGTGATTTTTCGTTCAGCCTTTAGCCTCCTGCAGTAACATAATTGTTCAGTTGGCTTAATGCAATATGATAGGGTTTCTATTTGGTGGCGATTACCCCATTTCAGTGTTTAAGCTAGATAAGCCTTTACCAGAATTATCAAAATCTTTGAAAAAAAAAACAACTTACCTGATACTGTAATCAATCCCTGAAAGGCTCACAAAGATCCTTCCAGTAATTTTGAATAGGATGCATATCCCTGGCTTTATCCGAGATATAATGACAAGCCCACAGGAAAAGTTATGGACTAGTGTTATTAACCCATTTCCCTACCAGATGAAATTGTATTTGCAAGCTTCTAGGTCTCTAGGTCTATGAATTGGACTTCCATAAATACCATAAATAGATTGCATCATTTTTGTACATTTGACCTGACATAACCACAGGAAGTGATATTGTCAGGTGACCCAATTTTTTTGGGCTAAGAGCTATCCACTGTGTAGGAAGTTCATACCCTGAAGAGCGAGTTATAATTTTATGGTGGTTGGTAGGAGAGTGGTGTGGCTAATGTCCTAGAAATGTCCAAGAAATGTTCAAGTACCATTTCTGGAAATTTTAGCCTCACAAACCTGCAGGAAGAAGTTTGGATAGGAATAACCAAACTGAGTGGAGATTATCCAATCAAATATAAGTAAAGCCTTTTCATTCACAGAAGTATTATTGAAATACTCATGAATCACTACAAGTGTTAATAGATGGATTCAGCTCTGAATCACTACTTTTTGTCACTACTCCTTATCAGCATTCAAAACAAGACAGGAAATTTCCAGCCAAAAACCTCCTCACTTGTGATATTATGTTTAAAAAAATAATGATGATGATAATTTTATATAAATAAAATTTTTTTTAAAAAAACATATATTATAATCTTAGTGACCATTGGAGATTATGAGTGAGTGGGATTATGGCTGGATATTTTCAGTCATGTTGATATTTTTATTCTGACACATCCAGAGGAAAAGGATAGGCTGGTGGGACTCAGCACATGTCTCTACCAGTGCCATGTTGTGTTTGCATACCAGTTTTAGGCTTTTTGGTTCAAGAGTTGTCCTAAGATCATGTTTTGTACTTTCAGCCTCAGACACCCACAGAAAGAGATGTGAATAGGAATAGCCACACTGATTAGAGAGTATTCAGATCAATTGTAATTTAAGCCTCTTAATTCACATAAGTTTTATTGGAAAAAAAACAAAAAAAAACATGACTCACAACCAGTGATATCCTGAGTTCCACCAAAAATCACACAAAGTTGCTCAAAATCACTACTTTTATCACTGCATACTTTTAGCTATAAAAAATTAATTACTACAAAAACACAGAGCATTCAAACTACATATTTTACCTAGTTACACTGGCACATAAATAGAGCATTTTCTGCACATTACTGCTTCAATATTAGCCTTATATGATAAAATATTTAGCATTAAAAGGATACTGTGGTCAAGCACCTCTCCTCTGTATTCGAAATTGGAAAAGGGAATATCTATTTGAAGGAAGACCCTCTCTGTCCCTGCATTTGAAGTAGGAATGTGACAGTGCATTGAACTAAATTAATAAATGTAAATGTTAATTGAAATAATTTAATGTACGATATATATTGTTGTTAGCTGTCTGAATAAAACATTAATGCTGTTATTGGTTTGCCTTATTTGAACATTGTAATGTTATTTGTTCAGTTTGATTGGTGTCATCTTTCTAGATTATCCACTTGTCATCTAAATTTTATATAAATAGCCATGATGATTTCTTGTAAGTTTTTCATGCATATTCTGAAAGAGAAGAATTGCACTTCAACCTAAACTCTCAAATAGAAAAGAAATAGCCTTTCTATATATTCATTCCTCTAAATGAAAACTACCTGTTGGAGTAATTACTGATATAGTTAGATCTATAGGTTTTTAAAATCATATCTTCTCTACCCTCCTGCACTCAGCTCCTCATGCAGGGGGAAACTAGTTCCTGAAGCTTCTTATTAGGTGATTTGCACAACCTAGCAATATGTCCCCTCTTACCACAGTTCCAGCATATGACACATCTGTAGGTAGGAGTATTCAATTCATTTTCCCTCCAACCTTGCCTGGCCCCACCATTTTCTTGGCATCCTCTTCTTGTGAACTGTTTATCAATAACTTTTGACCTCCCTACTTCAAGCTTTTTTTACTCTATTAATTGGCTTCTCCACCAATGTAACAACTTATCATTAGAAACACCTACAGCTCCAATTTGTCCATTATCTGTGCTCTCCTCCTCCTTAACACTGGAGTCAACTGCCTTGTTACCCAGATAGGATTCTAACTCAAGAGTTGCAGCTATAACAGCATCCAGATTAGGTGTCCCAAATGCCACTTGAGGGTTGTCCAGGAATCCTAGGTATACGTTGATGGTGAGTGTCCCCCTTGCGCTGTCTTTCAGGTTAAGGTACCCTCCTCGGAATACAGACGGTGGTCATCGCCAAATCTGCCCAGCTCTCAGTTTTCTTCTACCTAGGGTTTATAGCTCCGCCTGGTATCTGGTCTTTCGGCCAAAAGGCTCAAATCTCCCATTTAGAGCAGCTAAAGCTAGTTTTAGACTAGCCTGGATTTTCAGTTGCTGGACGTTGGAACGCTGACTGTGCTGACCTGTGCTACAACATTCTTGAAGTGGTAGTGCCGCTGACTCCAGTTCCCCTCCCCACCGTAAGTGTCTGGAACCACTGAGTGGTCTAGTTGACATTCTGCTCAATATGGCTATAATCCTGTGGAAAAGCTCAACTTTGAGAGTTTAGGTTGAAGTGCAATTCATCTCTTGTAACAAATTTAACTTAAGAATTTGACTTACATTCGAGATTTGGATATCTCAAAGTTGGGACTCTACCCCCCTTTAAAATTTTTATTTAATCATATTCATAGCCTCCTATATGAACTAGTTTTAAATTGTGTGGTAGACAATTGGTAGTGTCAAAATGGCAGATTCAACTTAACACTGCATATGTTTATGCAAGTATGCATCAATCACATACCATTAAATATGGGCAAGTTCCTAAACTATTTTATGTTTATACTCATATATTATTACTTTACAGCATAGTCAGATATGGATGTTTGTGTCAATGAATTATTATGAGCTTTCAGCAACTCAGTTTCTAGTTGTTCCAATTGATCATACAGTGAGGTTCAGTACCATTCTCTGCACAAGAGCATAACAGGTAAGCTTTCATATCTAAGAAACCGGAATGAGCTTGATGGAAAGTAACAGAGGGAGGAGGGTCACATGCATCATCATCACTGTCTTCTCTAGCTCATGTAGAATAATTACTCAAGTTCACAGGAATTTCGAAACAAGAACTGTCACACTATCGTGTAGAATTCTAAAGTCACAGGAATTAGTAAAGTAGGGAATTTTATAACACACTGTCACTGGATTCTTTTTTCTGCACTTTTTGCTGACACATCATCCATACTTACCAGTTTTATTTCAAAGAAGTATTTTTACTTTCACTTGAAATAATACTTATGTGAATGAAGAGGCTTGAATTGCATTTGATTGGATACTCTCTACTCTGTGTAGTTATTACTATTCAAACCTCTTTTGTAGGTTTGTGAGGCTAAAAGTGCCAAAAGTTGTGTTTGAATAACTCTTGGGCATAGGCTGGGTCACAGGCTGGGTCACACTTAGCCACACCATCCTCCTACCAATCAATCTACCATAAAATTATAACCACACTTTAGGGTAGGCACATTCTACACCATGGATGGTTTTTAGCCATGAAAATGTTGGATCACCTAGCCATATCTGTTCCTATGGGCATGCCAGGTAAAAAATACCAAAAATGATGCAATGTATGGCACTTATGGACGGTCAAACTCATGGACCTAGATACCTAGAAGCACAAAAACAACTTGAATCTGCTAGGGAAATGGGTTAGGTAATACTAGACCACATATGTTTCCTGGTAGAGTATAATAGGCAACATTATGGAGCATAATATAATGTACCATATTACACTCCTTATAATACTCCAGGCAGACACACAATGAAACCATGAGATACCAGATAAAATCAGTTATATCTACCAGATATGTCTACCAGGGAGGCACAGTTTGATTGCAAGAGGCTTCTGGTAGCCACCATTCGATTGCAAGAGGATTCTGGTAGCCACCATAATTGTGTGTGCTAGTAGCTATAAATGATTGTAGGTACATTATCGGGGGGCATTTTTTTTCCTCACTAAATTTAATGTTGAAAATATGTAGCTCATTGGTCCAGCCATAATCACCATTATCCCTCATGAAATCTGCCCCTGGTTGAGGCTGAAAATTCTGTACAGCTGGAGAACACCCATACCCTCCCATCACACTGAGCATTTCTTCTCCATAATTTACCATTCTTGCTCCACACTTGCACAGAGGTCTCTCCTCTGGGTGGTTTGGATTTATGATTCTCCATGTATAATTGTTCAGGTTGAGCTTGTAAGTATTTGAATTTTTTTGTCTACCAACCAAATAAATATATTAATTATTTTTCAACACTAAACAACAGCAACCTTTCTTCTTTAAAGAAGTGCTGCTATTCACATAACTAGTGACGTTTCCCCAAAAATGTTGCCATCTATCCATGAGGTTGTTGGTCAATCCGTGAATATGTTCCACGATTTCTATGGATTTCCTTTCGATTTGCATAGTGTAGAGAAAGTGCAACACAATCTAGTAATTCCTAGAATATGTGGCAATCTATAGAATGACAGGCTTTCTATATAGATTGCTCATGTGAAGGAGTAAATGGAGGAGGAAAGGATTGCTTCATAGAGCTGTTGTTTTTTTTTTGTTTGTTTTTAGCAGATGTATATTGAAGTCACTGTAACAAAGATAAGACAACAGTACCATGGGGAAAAAACTCCTGAAAATCAAGAATTATCTTGAGAAGGAATTATCTTGAGGAGGAGCAATGTCTAAACAGGCCCATTTGTAACTTCACTTGCAATAATGGAGGCACTGCTTGTCAAACTAACATATCTTAAACATTATGAAAGAGGACATTTGAAGGGTTTCAAGTAAATTATCCTTCTTGGCAGTGATAGCATTTGTTGGTTAAATAACTTCCACAACTGTGCTCCCTCAGCAAGTGTGAATATCTCCTGTTTACTTAGTTTCAATTATTGATGTTTTTGGGGTAGGTTTTATTTTTTCCAAGTATTATCATACTGCTGGTCTAATTTGTGTGTGTGTGGTGGGGGGGGGGGGGGGGGTAAGAGAGATAGGGGGGCAGTTTCATCACTGGTACCCCCCCCCCCCCCATTTCTAATGTTCAGATAGGTTTATTATTGTTTTTGTTTTGTTTTGTTTTGTTTTGTTTTTGTTGGAATATTATCTTGTGTGATCTCCAATGTTTATAAAACCTCAACACATATTTTAATCATATATATTTTAACAAGCTCAGATACCCAGCTTTGCCTAGTAATCAGATATTGAATTTCATATATGTCTTAAATCCAAAGCTGAGCAGCTGTGAGGCACTTCAAATCTCACCTGAAAAATGAGACAATTGCATTTTAAAGAATGACAGAATGAAAATTTAACTAGCTAATTTTCTATTTTAGTTATCTTGCTTCAATTTAATTCCAGTTCACCTGGTCACCAACAGCTATAAACCACTTTCTAGTTGTGGCAGCTGTTTAGCCTTTGCTAATTTTTACCCTTTGGCAATTATTTTTCAGGTTCACTTTTGGTATTTTAATTCACTTTATTATCTATCTCGGCACCCAAGGATAATGTCAGAAAAATTTCATCAAAATAGGTTCAGCCATTAGAAGCTTTATTCAACATATGCTCCATCTGAAGTCAAAATTGTTTTTTTACTTGGGAATCAATATATAAATAGCTCTATCCAGTGGTATATAAATAACAAAAAGTTATCTCAAGCATACTAACCAGCAGCTGTATTGAAGCTGTGGTTTGAAGCAGCTATTTGGGAAGTCTAAATCAAAGAACAGGCAGTATTGTTTCTTTTTCAAAATTTGACCAACCTAGGAATTCATTTTGGTAGGAATTTAAAATGTTTAAGAATAAATTATGTCTGTGTTTGGTTACTGAAATAATTTTTTTAGGTTTTCTGGAATAAGTTGGTGAATATGTGTTAGTAGTAAAATCAGAATAGATATTCTTTAAGAATAATTTTTTTTACTGAACACAATAAACAAAGAATAAACAAAGCTGTGGAATGAGGAATTATCTAGCACAGAGAAGGAGTGGGGGTGGGTAGATCAGACTCAGACTCCTAGGAAAGTGGAAGATTGATTCGATTCCTTTTGAAACCCCTTTATGGCTGCATCAAGAGTTGGTACCCTTTCTCACCAATGGCAGTGACTGAAATATAGTAACCAAATCCAGATTTCTGCTATTGATTCCACCCTGACTAATTGTAACAATTATTATCCTCTGTCCAATTTCATGAACCTCTGGCCAATTTTACCTTTAGCTAAAGCTTCAGCCCAACTTAGTTTTTCATAGGTGTTTTGCACCTTTTTTTAGCCAAAATTGTATTACAGAATTTTCAATTTTCAAGTAAAATTTTCCAGACAACTAATGAATAACAAGTACTATCTAGCTTAAAAGTTGTTTGAATGCCACCCATTGTTATTTATTATATTTACACACAATATTGATAATTTTGTCAAATTAACTTAATCAAGGTCACCTGGTGAACAATCACTTACTTCAGCTGATGGAGGGGTTTGGGTGGATTTGAAAAAAAAAAGGTTCAAACTTAGATTTCCCCTTGAGTTCTCTGGAATATTTCACTTAAAATTGAAATTTCTGGTAGACAATCTTGGCTAAAAGAAGGTGCAAAACACCCATAAAAAAATAAGTTAGAATAATAAAATTGGACTAGGATAATAATTGTTAAAATTAGCCATGGTGGAATAAATAGCAGAAACCTGAATGTGTAATTTTATTTCATTTGAATTGATAAATTAAAGTTAGAGAAAAGGGGGCCTTGTTGGGAGTCCAATTGAACCCCCCTGGATCCACCACTGCCCTAAATATTGTAATTTTTAGTATTAATTAATTAATTTATATCTATATCTATATATATATATATACATGCATACATACGTACATGAATGCATACATACACACATACATACATTGTATGTATGCATGCAGTTGCCCCCTCAATAATTTTATTGGGGGTCTGGGCATTGCCCCTCAATATTCCTGTGTAAACATCACCCTTGATGGGCTACTTTAAAATCACCTTAGTATGGTTGCAGTTTTATAATCAAAATTTGTCAAACTGACTATATCCCAACTCCACTGTGCTCAACCTCTTAAACTTGTTTTTAGCCTCAAAAGACAGCTTATTTTAATATTTTCCCAAAGATATATATCCTCACAAAATCAATAGGCAATCAGAACTTGTGTTCATGCCTGATGCAAGAGTAATCATCACTAAGATGTGTTAATAGTGAAATACAAAACCACTCAATATAATCCAACACCAGAGTTTTTAAAAAGAATTCTTTGTTGATACAAATTTAAAAATTATATCCTAGCAAAATGTTCATGTCCAAGATATGTGCAGCTTTGAATTAAACACTTTTATATCATGTGACAGTAATGTGCATGTGTAAATTAAGCACCAGTAATGTGCAGCTAGGCTAGGGCCAGCTGTGAATTGAACACTTTTACCCCATGTACCAGTTATGTGCAGCTGTAAATTAAACACTTCCACACCAAGTGAAGCTCAGATAGACCCTCTTAAAAAAAAAAAGGAAAAGGAAAAAAAAAAATTTGCCCCCCCCCCCCCCCCCCCCCCCAAAAACCAGGATTGACCTTAGCAAAGGAAACTTGTGCTAAATCCTAGTGTATCTCTGAGTGGACTACTGAGGAATGACATCCTTACTTAAGTAAAAGAAGGCAGACATCAGTCAACAGGGCATTAGGTCCTTTTATTTTCAGCTAAAGTTTCCCCATCTCAAGGTAAATAGCTAGTATTAAGCATTTAGTAGCTACTGATGATGATGATAAGTTTCACTGACCCAAATCTTGTACTTTTTCATAGGTGATGGCACTGACATAGACCCCAGTGATAGCCAGAGTAAAATTTGTTCAGAAGTCTCTCATTCCCTTACAGATGATGGTGGTCAAACATCCAGTAGTATTACTTCCAGGAGTTGTCCTAGTACTTCTAATACATGTAATGACATATGTTGTACTGCTGTAGTGATTAACTAATCTACCAACAGGGAGCTGCTTAGTTAAACTGAAAAGATATATGGATCTGGTACAAATTTCCAGAAGTGATGTTCTTGCCATGGCACAAAACATTTGCATGGATGCATTTTTGCTCAAAGTTATTAAGAGCTTATTGATATTACTGTCAAGAAGCATACAAATTAATGCTTATTGATTTAAGTACCATAGCTGAACCTGCTTCACTGTTACTGGTTTTTCCAATTGGAAAAAAGCCACAACTAGTTTTAAAGATCATGAATGTTCAAGAGCTCATAGAGATGCTGTAGCATTCAAAATTTCAGCTAAGTCTACCCCTGTAACTGAACTACTTAGATGAGAAATTGATACTGTCCATGTTCACTAGAAAAGCAGCTTAATGAATCAGCTTTCTGCTCTATGTTACTTGTTATGACAATGTATTTCCATCAGAAATGACCATGCTGGTGGCTCAAACTTAATGTTATGCTTCAATATGTAACTGGAGAGTTGGCATGGGTGGACAACCCTAAATATCAGTCCCCAGAAATTATTAATGAAATGGTACAGTTAAAGGGCCATAAAGTTCTACATTTACTAATTGCATATTTGTTTTTCCTAACCATGTTTTCATTGCTAGCTGATGAGACTAGGGACATTTTTAATCATGAACAGGTTATTAATACTCTGCTATGGGTATCAGAAAAGTATGATATTAATGAAAATTTCTTTGGGCTTGTTCAAGTTGATGCTAGTAGAGCTGAATGTTTTCATTCATCTTTGAAAGATAGCTTAATTTCTTTAGGTATTCCTTTTAGTCATTGCAGGGTCCAGGGATATGATGGGGCAAGAAATTTTCAAGATTTCATTAGTGGTGTTGCAAAAAATTTTAAGAATGAAAATAAATCAGAAATATTAGTACACTGCCTTGCACATTACGTGAATCTATGCCTACAACATATTGCAAGGGATGGCAAGTGTATAGAAGAAGCCTTTAATTTTTCTAAGGAAGTTATGCATTTGAGAAAGTATTCACCCAAGTGCAAGTAGTTTTTTAAAAAGTACAAAAACAAAATGAACACTCACCTACATCAGGGATATGAACACTTTGCCCAACAGGATGGACACTCTGTACAAGAGCTATGCAAAGAATTCTTGAAAACTACTTGTCACTTCAAGAAACGATGGAATCTACTTCGCATGGAACTGATGATTGTTCTTGATGAGCTACTGGTATTCTATCACTCACTGAGAAATTTCACACTTACTGTATTTTGGTTTGAAGCTCTCTGTCTTGGTTTTTCATACTACTGTACAGTTATCAGTTACTCTTCAGGGAGTGAATGCTGATGCCAATGAATGCTTCACTGCAGTTGATGTTACCATTCAAAATCTAACAAGACACAGAAGTGATAAAATGTTGGAAACTTTTTTTTTTGAATTGGTCAAACATGAAGCTGAAGACAAATGTGATCCACCAATATTGCCTAGGAAATGAAAAAATTCCAAGGAGGATAAATGATGATGGAGATGGGCATTCCATTGGTTCTGTATATAAGCTTTACAGTAAAGAATATATTGAGGTTATTGCCAGCTTACTAGGTGATCTTGAGAAATAGATTAAACAAAAGAATTTATTTTCATATAGAAATTGGAGACTCTACTTCTTGATAGTGCAAATGTTAGGGCAGTTACCCTCCCTAAAGAGATATTGACATTTATGAAAAAGATATTGACTTGCATAAGTTAAAACTCCACCTTCAACTTCTACCAGAGGCTACAAAGTTGATGCCTCTGTATGGAATTCCTATCAGGGAAGTCACACAACTGCAATCAATTTACAATATCTTGAACCACCAGCCTACATTAAAAACATTTGATAACAAAATTCATAAGCTGCTCAAATTATTTTTAACAATTTCTGTTACTATGCATCTGCAAAACGAAACTTTTCTGCATTGAAACAATTGAAAATGTATTGAAAGAATTCAATGACACAGCAATTTTTTAACCATCACATATTCATAGAGACAAAACTGATGGTTTTAATCTAAGACATTGCATCAGAATTTATTCAGAAATAATGAAAGAAGAATTGGTTATTTTGGACAATATTGATTAGTATTTTCCTAACTTTAATGCATTTCTTCTTTTTTTTCTTTTTTTTTGCTATAAATTCTCAAAGTAATGATAATGATTGATCTTGAGGTATGAAAACAAGCAATCGTTTTGGGTATGTGTCTCTTGGCATGTACATGATTCTTTTCATTTTGCCCCCCCCCCCCCCCCCTCCCCAATAATTTTACCCTTCCTACTCCACTGATATCTTATGATTTATTATATTATTAAGCAGAGTCGAACTTACCTGCACACTGCTGACAGTTTCTTTGGCTGGTTGTTTATTTATTTATTATTCATATTCTTGCTACTCAGAGGGTGATGTCCTGGAGGTGTCTGCACTCACTGTCATCAATGATTGTTGGTTAATTTCAGTAGCATCAAGAAGTCGCTGCAAGATGTCAAGGAAACACATATAATGAGATCTTTCTCTCATTTGGAGTCTCATTCCTTTTGAGCAAGGGCTCACAGGAGCCACAATGTGTTGTGTGCAGGAAGATTCTCCCCCAAGAGAGCTTGAAGCCCTGCAAGCTGAAGGAGAACCTTAATTTTGAAGTAGTTCAATCCCTTGGTGGCCAGATTTCGATGAACTTTGCCAAATATTCATCCAGATCTGGCCAACAAGTGATTGGACTACTTTGGAATCAAAGAAGACCAGCTCAAGAGGTCCAGATTGGATTGTGGAACAGGAGTTCTCTTTCAAGCAGGTGTTCAGTCATGTGCCATTAGCTTCTATTGATGTGGATACATCTGTAAACTCTTTCATGATTTGCAGTACAGCAACATTGTGGAGGACTCCTACAAGATTTCTCTTCAGATTGTGCAGCAGAAGCTGCATAGCATTGGATACTCTCTATCAATTGTTACATTACAACTTTATTGCAAGGGCGGATCCAGGATATCAGAAGGAGTAGTTCTTTTATTCATTAACCAAAACCATACCCATTTAGTAAAAAGACACACCCTTTACAAACTCCCAATAACAAAGTGACAAAAAAAAATAAAGAAGAAAAGAGGAACTAAGTATGTGTAAGTTGGTCAAAATTATGGTTTCTGTCCATTCTAGGATACAACTAACATTCTTCTAGGATGTTGAATTGCAAATAACTGTAACAGCTAATCCATATCAATTGGTTTGCCTTTCTTCTGACATTGTTGAACTGAGGTAGTTCTTTAGAAGCTTGATCTTGCTGTTTGTGTTCATTTTCACAAACAGTAATTCAACTAACTCTTTAAACAAAGTATAAATTTCTCATCAATATTAATTTTATGCAACTCAAACTCATTTTGAACATCACTGATTTGTTCATACCACTAATGATATCCAGTGACTGATGCTGTAGTTTAACTGTAACACTGCATAAAGTACTTAAAAGTATCATAGTTACTAAAATAGCAATAAAGAAATTAAAGGAAGACACATGATATAAAAAGCCAGTCACTTTCTGATATGTTGCATAATTCCAATTCCAAGTACCATAGTCATTCTTTCTCATGGCAGAATACACTAGCTATTAACTTATAGTTCAGCTAACTAACTATAGCGGGATTAGTAGCTAATTTATTTTATTAACCGGCTTGACTGCAGTTAGCCTGTAGCTAAAGCAATTGCTCCTAGTAGCGAGGAAACTTACTGAAACTTACCCTGGGCGAATAAGTAACGCTGAAAAAAGGTATTACTGCGAGTATGAAAGTTAGCTGAAGCCAACAGCTATTGTTGTTGCTAGTGGCACCTAGAAAACTACCCTTTACCATATTTTTTCTTGAAAAAGGGGTAGCTCTGAGAACTCAACTAACTACCCCTGGATCTGCCCCAGTATTGCTACTAGCAACAAAAAAAAAATGTTTTCAAAAGTGTCTGCTTCGAAGATTATAAGTTGAAGACTTCCAAAACAAAAGTGAAAATGTGATTTGGTCAACATTTTTGTTGTTTTATTTTTAAATTTTGAAGTAACATTTCTGATATTTTTGGCCTTACACACAATGAGGAAGAGGTTAAGCCAGATGGGACCCACCCCATCATATTTGCAGAGTCAAGTTGTGTCTGCATGCCAAAGTTTTAGGCCTCTAGCTCCATTTCTTTTTCTGGTAAAAGATCCATTTTTGGTTCTTTATTTTTTAATAAAGAAAGGTGTGTGGACATATAGACATGTTTATGGTGTTCCTTTGGTGACACTGATTCTAAACACATATGGGGTCCCAGGCCTGCTCCTTGACCTTGTAGCACTTAAATTCCAGTTATTCCTGTAATGAACATTATTGGAAAGAATGTGGATACAGATATTCTCTCTCAGGAGTATTTTGCAAGAACAATGGCAATTGGAATGGATCTGTCTTCTAAGAAGTTCAGGTGCTTTTCTGCAGCTTTCCTTGGAAATTTGCAGTCATGAGCCTCCCAGTCTTCTCTTCTAGAGTGGGCATCTGGATCTTTTCCAACTTTATCATTCCTACTGAAAATTCACTAGTTTTGAAGGTTGTGGGAATTTTCCATTCAGACTTAATTCCTCCCTATTTCTTTTTTTAAAAAAAAAACCACTACTTTTGGAGAAATCACTACTTCTGGAAACACTGATTCAACTTCCTTTAAATAGGTTGGTTTCCCACTAATGGAGATGAAAATATAACACAATAATAAATAATTTGGATCACTTAATTACAATTAAAGAAAGATGGGGGAAAGGGGGAAGAGAAAAGAAAGAAAGAAATTAGAAGTGCAGGTGGCATTGAACCACCAACCTTCAGCTTGGAAACGCTATGCTTAAGCATTCCACCAAATTTTTTCCAAGCATTTTAAGGAAATCTATTTTTACAGCTTTTGAGGGAGAAAGTGGCATGCTGTGGGTATCAAACTTGGCCCTATGAGGAAGTCAATGGGAGCATTTGTACCAATTTTTAGTATCCTAGGAAGTTTCTTTCTAGGTGAGCTCATAATTTTCCCCCCACTGGTTATGTACAAATTTCGACCACAGTCCCAATACACTTCATGAGACTACTAATAGTTGTCGGTTTTTAAAACCACAATACAGTCCACGAAACAGGATGAGGAAACCATTTAATGAATCAAGTACATTAAATCCATACGAAAATCTAATCAATTGTTTTTCTGAAAAGGATAAACTAATTCTTCTGAACAGAAGTGTACGGTTGGAAACAATTTACCTTACGCTGCCTTTAAGCGATGCCTAAACCGGTCAAAAGGACCCTTAGGAGATCAGCAAGAATTCGTGCTATGAATTTAAGCCGAGAAAACGAACTAAAAGCAAGTAGGGGTGTTTCATACGAGGTTTCATTGGATATGGTAGAAGAACTAACTGTCACAGCGCTTGTGGAAGAAAGACCTCAAGCAATCATCAGGAAACCAGTGCCAGTGGTAACGCTAAATGTAAGCCTAAAAGTTGCTATAGCTAGGATATGGCTAGCTGGTACTATTGTTATAGTTATATTAGCTGTTGCAATTAGGTAACCTGAAACTAGCAGTCCCCTAAACAAATTTATTATCTGGCACACCAACTCTTGAGTTGTCATTTATTTTGACATCCTGTTCAGAAGAAGTTATTTCATTACCCTCCCCATGCCAGGTCCTCTTCTTCTGTTACTTCTTCTGCTACTTTTTCCTCTTTGGGGAATTCCACCACTTCCATTCACTTCCATCGACTAGCCACAAAATGGATACACTGCTTGGGAGAATGAATAGTCTAGAATTAGATGCATTGCAAGAAGGGTGGGCACGCCAATGAGAGTATCATAGTGCAAGAGAAATTTGGTTGAAGAAAGGAACTCATTTTAAGTATCAGCATTTTATACTCTAACCCCACTTCTAAGAACCATTTGTGTCAATATAGGTTATATAACCATCCTGGGTGTAGTATGTGTTCACCCTGAAGAGCGAGTTTCATTTGGTTTGGTACATTGGCGATAATGTGGATATACACACAAATATATGTACAAAAATGCTCACATATACAACCCAAGTAGAGGTGTGATTAGGATTGACCCAATGAGCCATTTTTATGAAGGAAGTAAAATAAGGGGAAAAGAGGAATAGAAGAAAGAAAAGAAGGAGAGAAAGTAGAAAAGAGGGAAAGGGGAAAGGATGAATAAGAAGGGGAAATGAAGGAAATAAGTAGGTAAGGAGGAATGGAATAAGAAGAAAAAAATAAGGGAAATGGGAGACAGAAGAAAAGATGTATGGAAAAGGGATAAGGGAAAGAAAGGAAAAATAAAGGGAAATGAAGAAAAGTTGGAAAGAAAAGGAGGGAAGAGAAAAGAAGGAAGGGAAAAAATTGGAGGGAAGAAGAAATGAAGGAAAGAAAAAGAGGGAAGAAAAGCAGGAAGGAAAAAACAATGGAAGAAAAGAGAGGGATAGAAAATGGGGGGAGAAGGAAGCAAAAAAAAATGGGGAGAAAAAAATGGAAAAAGTGAGTGGGAAGAAAAAATGAAGAAGATAGGAAAAGTGAGTGGGAAGAAAAAATGAAGAAGATAGGAAAAGTGGGTGGGAAGTAGAAAAGATGGAAGGAAATAAAAGCGGAAAAGTTTAAAAGAGGGGGAAAAAATTAGTAAAAGAAGAATAGTAGGTGGGGAAAATTGGGGTGGGGAAGAATAAAAGGGGAAAGTGAGGAGAGAATGGGGAAAGGTGCAATCCTGGATTCTAACCTGGAGGAGTTTCCTCTTGATATACCTGTGCCTAACTACTTGACCATGTTATGCTCGTGCTATGTTTCTGAGAAATCCTTGGTAGATCTATGTCTTAACGACTTGGCCATTGCTATGCTCATACCAAGTTTCTGAGATATCCATTCATGGGATTGGCTAGGCAGATTCAAACAGGCAGGCAGACAGAAAGACATCTCCTTTCATGTATGAGATAGCTACAGAAACAAGTCTTGTGTGAGATGAAGTTAATTAAGAATTTCTTCTCCCCCCCCCCCCCCCCCCCCCACTCTGACAAATACAAAATGCTGTTTCAAATATACCCTTTAAAACTTGTTGATGTATACATTACAGGTGCCTGAATATTATCGTTTATCAGCTTTTATAAACCGAAAAGCACAGTATTCTCGGGGGAAAGGTACTACTCTCGAAGAAGTAACCTTCCTTGACACTAGGACAATGAACATGATGCATAGTCCACCATATATCCCAGGTGATAAAGTTCTCAAAAATTACTCAGGTGAGTATAATTTTCTTAATACTATCTCAGAATTCTAGTAAATTTTGTGCATCAGTTGTAAACACAACTTTTCTGTAATCACGTGAGTCATGAATTCTATTTTGTTTATTTATGTATGTATAATAGCTATCTGGGTCTTCACTAATCCGTCAGTTGGCTCAGTTGTGAGCAACTATATTACTCCACATGCTACCATGCAGTTTAAAAATACTTATAAGAAGTGGTGGATTATCTACTTTGAGGTAAAATCTACCTTAAATAATTAAATAATTTATTGTATAAGTATTATTGTGACTATTTTGTTGCATTTAAAAAAAAGAAGTTTTTTTTTTTTTCCTTTGCAGGAGAACAATGATAATTACATTCACACTCTGGATGATGGTAGGGGTAAAGTTGCTCTGTATACAATGCTCAAGGATCAAAAGACACAACTTTTTTTAATGCCTGTTTCAGCCATTGATCCCAAAATTAAAGCTAATCTGATAGTTGGTGCTACAAAGGATAATATCAGGTCCAGTGTATTCCAATGGAAGAAGGAAAAAGTGAATATTAATCCTCAATCTCCAGTAACAATAGCAAGTGATCCTCGCAATATGAGTTCACACTCATGTTCTTAGAGACAGACTTGAGCTGATGCTGAATCATTTTATCTTATTTTAGATGTATATAAATGAACAATATAGCTATTTATTATGCACTGGTCAAAAAATATTGTTTTTGATGCTATGGCAGTGAATTATAAAAGCTGCTCTTTTAAAGTTTATCTAATGTTGTATGTGATAGTGATGGTTCAATGTGTAATAACTCTGGAATCTGCAGGTAGAAAAGTTCAAAGTAAGATCCATGAACATACATAACCAGAATAATACAGAATTCTTATTTCTTTTCAGCCTTAAGATTACAGTTCCTTGTCATTATTTGTGTTCCAATCTTGCGTCCAATATTTAAAAAGTTGTTTCCATGAAGAAAATAATCCACAGAAATGATGAGGTACACAAACACTGAAGCTAAACCTAGAGAAGTGATACATATTAATTATATCTCTATGGTCCAAGTTCATTATCTTAACCAACACTGTTTCAAATATATATCTGGTAAAATAATAAGGCCATCGTATGAAAGAGAAACCAGCTAGCTATATCACTACCTCAGACATATAATATTTATTGGAGAAGATCTTTGCATGACAGCTTCAGTGTGTAGCTATTATCATACAACCTGGTAGGCAGACATCAAAATTATAATATTATGCATAGCTAAGAACAATTATGATTCCTGTCATGCTTTATGTGGCAATATTCAATTATTTATACTCTTGGATGACAGAGGATGTTATTTGTAATCACTGTGGCTATATTTTCTTTCCATGGCCAATCAATGATTGGATCCCTAATATTGGATACCGAAAGTGTGTTGTGTGAAAAGTTACAGGTTGGAACAGTAACAACATAACCGGCTGAAAAGAGTCGGACCTAACTTTGTATATCTAAAACATTTTGTGAATATGCCTGATACAGAACATACATGTGCAATTGAGAAGCAAATTTAGTTTTACAGCTCTAATAATGGTATTAGCTTCAGCTTATATAGATTAATTGATATTTCTCTTCTTCATTATTGTAGATAGTTTGTACATGATCTAATGTGGTAAATTTGTGGAGTAAAGAGAAGCCAAAGTTGTTCTTCCAGGTCATACCTTGCAGATAGATATTCATTTAGATGATGAATGAAAGTTCTCTGGAAATATATTAATATATTCATGGAAATTTGAGTCATCTTAAAGTGCCTGTCCACCAGTCGTTCGTATTTGTCAAGTCAATTAAGAGATAGGTCATATCAACAAAAATGATTGGAACAAACTGTGGTTTTCTCATAAAAATATCCACGAAGAAGTAAAGGCATGCTTATTTTAAAATCATCTATTTATTAATGAGATTTGACTCTCTTTTTTTTTTAGTTGTTAGGTTATAGTCGTCCTACATATTTTGTCGAATGCATTTTTAAGATATAAATTTTTTTTTCTCCTTTTTTAAATTTTTTAAAGGTTAAATTCCCTTGGTTAGAAGGTATTTTTCCGTCATTTGTTAAAGGTGAAGTTCTTGTCGCAATTTTTTTTTCTCGTTAATTTTTTAATTTTTATATTCTTTCGTTCAATATTACCTGTTTCTACGATTTTAGAGGCATTGGATGCTCCATTTCAAAGTTACATTTCATTTTGTCCAAGGATGTAATCAACTTCTACTAATTACCTCTTACTTTTTTTTAACTTATAACATTTTATTTAAACAGTATTTATGTCTTTTGATTATTTTTATTCATTTATTCCTTATGCAATGTGCAAGTTAGATATGATTTTTCTGCTTGAATTGAAGTTGTCATGGTTTTAAGTGGGAACTCTCAGGAGTTTTCTGTAGTTGATTTGTATTTTAAGTCCACAAAAACACGAAATACTTGCAGTAGCTGCTACTTTTGCCCACTCTTTGTGTAACTAAGTGCATTATGGAAACAGCAAAACAACCATGAACTCTGGCTAGTAATGTATGTGGGATCCAGATCGTTGGAGAGATGAAGGATGTGGTTCAGGGGGACTGGCTCTATCTACTAAAAAATGTTTCTATAAACTGGAGATTTTCAAAATATCATACCAAAGCGCACAGAACAATCAACAATCTGGTATCAAAATGACTTATACAGAGGAAAGGAGGGGAAAGTCTAAGTATTTGATATATATATATATATTTTTTTTAATTGTTCTTTGACCAGAACTCCCCATCCCCCCTTAACTCCTGGGTCATTCACAGGGTGAAACTATTTCATCCAGGGAAAGTTGTGGAGAATTCCTCATTATATAATAAAAGAAACCCCCATGTAATTCAGAAGGGGAAAAAAACAGAAGGAAAAATATTAGATGACTGGATGTTGAGAAAAATTGAGTAAGTGTATTAATTATGCTTATGCCAACCACATGTGAATGAAGACACAAGACTACCTATCGAGTTCTTAACTGATACATCAGATGTCTCTACACCACAGCAGACACCAGAAGACCAACAGAAGACCAACAGAAGCCCTTTCAATCTTTATACATTTACTAGTGAACTGTGTGTTTTTGTGTGTTACAGTGGTTTAGACAACATTGTGTGCTTGAGGTATCCAGTTACACATGAATAAAAAGTTTTTTTTTTGAAAAAGACAAGTGAACATGCTTATTTTAGTATAATAGGGTTTGATCCACTCAGTCTCTCATTTAGAATTGAAAATGTTGTCTGAACCACTGCAGAATGCCTTTATGTGGTACAAAAGTAATGTACCAAAGTCATAACTTCCATAAGAGACAGAGGAAGCATGTGATAAATGGGAACTTTATTTTATAGTCTATCCTGCACATGACAATATACATACCATGGATAATTGATCAGAGTAGGTAATTGTTCCAAAAATATTTTAAAAGCTCTTCATTTCTGGCTATAAATTTATAAGTTCCACGAAAACAAATTTTTAACAAATTGTTTACTGTGTAATCTGTCATTACAACTGAGTGCTTATATTGTAATGAAATCATGTGGTTACAACTAAATGCTTTTACTGTATGGAACCCAAAAGTTGTAAACCTTACCACAACTTTAGCTTTATTTTGAGTGTTCTGATACACAATGTTTTAATTAATATTATAGTAATTATTTACCACAGATCTTAGTGCCAACCACTCTTGCTTTGTTTTTTAGACAGAGCAATGTAAGGTTATAAATGATCCCTGAGTGTATATGAATTTGATTTCATCCTGAAAACGATCTATCCTCTGTAGCAATATTTTAATATGGTGAGGGGGGAGGGTGGTGGGAAGGAAGTTGTGGAGAGCAGATAAGATTTCTTTTAACAACACATTAATATCTTACATCACATGGTAAAGCTAGCTCATACCTACCTGGAAAAACACCCCCTCCCTCCCTCATCCAACTTCCAATGGCACATATATTTGAATGACTGCACATCTTGTACCAACATGCAAGCAGGACTTACAATGGACCACAGTATACAACCTTCACTACTATGGGATTACTGCCTAAATTCTTATTCAGGGTCTTATGTCTAAGTTAGTCCAGTGTGAAATCTGTCTAGCTATAATGAAAAGCAACTTACCAAACTGTCTCACTAATAAGGCTTCAAAAAATTTTAAGTAGGGATTTTGATAAAGAAAATGTGTACAAAGGTAAGTTAATACAATAGAGTAGGCGTTATTCAATCTCTAACTATCATTCATTCCACACATCCAGGATTTCTGGCCCACCTAACAAGTACTTCCTTTTTTATGAGTAAACTACCTCCCCTGAGTGCCTATCACATTCCAGTCAGTACTTCATGCACAAATCTGCCATCATCACTTCGTTTTGACTCAAATTCCTCAGGATGCCTTTTAGCCTCAAGAATGCTTCCCAGGCTTCCCAGCATTCCAATGGCCCTCCAGTATCAATATGATAGATATCATGTTGCCTTGGTCTGGCTTGGTTGTATACCAAACTAGCAATTACAACCAGCCTTGCCTGGGATATAATGACCCTTCCCATATCCAAGGTTTGGCTTAAGTACTATTTTTGGAATTTTTAGCCTGATACATCCAGAGAAAGAGGTATAATAAGGTGGAACATAGCCAATGTCACTCTAAGATTCATGATATATGTGCATGCCAAGTTTGAGCAGAGCCTTATCAGAAAAAGGAGTGATAAATCGCAACTTTGCTGCCTCCCTTCAACTTTTTATAAGTAATTTTCGAAATCTTAGGAAATATTTCTACCATTTCTTTCATTTGCGGGTTATAGATGCTGATTTCATATAATCTACACCCAAATCCTTAAATATGTAATTCCCAAATTACTTCAAGATGTGGTGTGAGATTTAATGCTGAATGAAAATTCCAAAAAAAATAGCCATAATTCTTGAAGCCAGAATAGAAATATGAGTTGTAATAATGCTTACTAATGGTAGCTGTTTCTTTTATGAGTTATTGGAGCTTCAAGAATAATTATAAAATACTGATTCCATTAAATTTTTTATTACTACAGTGAAGGAGTTATATAGTTCAGCTATACAAAATATACTTAATAGTTATTATGTATAAAAACTGATTTAAACAACTTAATGAGATTGCTGATTTATTTTCATTCTCAAACCTTTTGGCAACACTACTAATATAATCCTGAAAATGTCTTGCCCCATCATATCCCTGGCCCCTGCAATGACATAACCGAATGCTTAAAGAGATTAAGCTATCTTTCAAAGATGAATAAAAACATTCAGATATAGTAGCATCAACTTGAACAAGCCCAAAGAAATTTTCATTAATATCATGGTTTTCTGATAATAATAGAGTAATAACAACCTGTTCATGATTAAAAATGTCCCTAGTCTCATCAGCTAGCAATGAAAACCAAGTTTGGGAAAGAAAATTTGCAATTAGTGAATGTAGAAATTATGGCCCATTTATTGTATCATTTAATTAATAATTTCTGGGGACTGATATTTATGGTCATCCACCCATACCAATTCTCCAAGTATATGTTGAAGTATAACAGTCAAGTTTGAGCCACCAGCATGGTCATTTTGATGGAAATACATTGTAACAAGTAATGCAGAGCAGAAAGCTGATTTATTAAGCTGCTTTTCCAACTAACATGGACAGTATCAACTTCACTTTTAAGTAGTTCAGTTACAGGGGGAGACTTGGTTGAAATTTCAAATGCTACAGCATCTCTATGAGCTATTGAACAGTCATACTCTTTAAAGCTAGATGTGGCTTTTTTCCAATTGGTAAAACCAGTAACAGGGAATGCAGGTTCAGCTTTTATACTTACTAGCCAGCTCATCAAACTCACTTTACTATACTCAAAATTGTATGTATGTGCTTACCTAATTCTCTTCAGCAAAATTCTAAGAGCAAGTGGCATAGTAAACAGGCTTGGCATGCAACAAAGTTTAAAAGCTGTATGACCTCCCTTTGCTAATCCCTGGGGGGGGGGGGGGGGGGGGTCCTTCAGACACAAAGAACAGGAGATTAAGTGGGTGTGGTGAGTTTATTTTTACACAAAATGTTAATTACCTCTGTTGAAATATTCTTTAGCAAAATTCTAAGAAAATGGGCATTAATCTTGCCACTAAACCTATCCTCAAACCAAATTTCATCCACCATCAACCTCAGAAAGTACTGTTTTAATTTTCAAACACATTTATAGTTACACATTCCTTTTTATATAGAATAACAGTAAGCTCTGATTTGTATGCTTCTTGCCAGTAATATCAATACACTCTTAATAACTTTGAGCATAAATGAATCCATTCAAAAGTTTTGTACCATGATGGCAAGAACCCTGTTTGCACTGAGTTGAGCCCCAGTGAAACATTAATAACTTGGCCAATATTTAACGGATTTCCAGATTTCAAGGACCAACAAACTCATAACACTTCTGACATTCTTTTGGCACTATTCCTGAAGAAGTTGATCATCCCTAGGCAAAGTTAGCTGTATGTCCCATAAGCAAGTACATTACATTCCACCAAGCGTTAATTAACCATATGGAATGCAAACACAAAAATATCCCTTGGAGGCTAATGTCTACTGCAGAACTCTTGCAGTTCTTCAAATGGAATACAGAAAAAGAAGCACAGAATTGATTCTTTCTTGTTTCAGCTGGACCCTAACTCCATATTATACTTTGTAATAATTTCTCCCTTGCTCAAGGCAAGTGGCTGAAAAGGTCTGTTGTTCATGTCAATCATCTCAAGTGCAGTGATGAAGTGTCCAATTCCAGAAGTTGGTCAATAAAAGCAAGGAAGCAATATCCATGCTTTTTGCAATTTGTTCCAGGGATATACCGTGCCTGTTAAAGATAGCCAAGTTTGTCATACACAAATCTCTCATCATTAAGTAATTTATATTACTTCTGTATTCATTTCTGCATATTCATTACTTCTTTGGTGTGTTCTTTATCATTTCAATGAATGAATAAACTTGTGTAAGACAAATGAACAAAATAATATATATATATACATATATATATATATATATATATATATATATATATATATATATATATATATATATATATTCAGAGGAAAAAAAACAACTTTTTTTTTCTTTTTTTTTAACTTTGTGGAATACATGGGAAATGATATCAAAGCAAAAACCAATTGTAAGATACATAAATTAGTGGGGGAAATGATGATAAGATGTAAATAGCTAAATATAAAATCATGAATTAATGATAAATGATGACAAGGTGGAAGCTTGAAGTGGGGATGAGATAGTAGAAGCAAGGTAAAATTGGTTGAAAAAGTGTTCTTCTTTTTTTAGGTGGAAAGGGATGGAAGATATTCTAATGTGGAGTGGAAGAGAGTTCACAGTTCTGTGGCAGGGGGAATTAAGAGAAGGGAATTTTGATGTTGAAGGGGTGATAGTGATGAGAGGATGGAATATGAATTAATACTAGGTGGATGATGTCTGGAGGAAAATAAATAAGGTTGGTAAGTATTTCAATGAGAAGCAGAGGCTTGAGCACAATCTATGATAGAAGATAAACTAATGTGAGAGAAGTGAGTTAGGGATGGGACAAGTTGATTGCAGGGGGAAAAGATAAAGATCAGAAATTGAGTTCATTTTTTAAAGAAGTGAAGACAGCAATGAGTCATTGCCACGAAATCAGCTTCAAGAATATGGTCTTACATGGAAAGGTAAAGGATTGAGAGGAGGATAAAAGAGAGTGGCAGGTAAATGATATAATGATCAGGTGAGGAAGGGAATCCAGTACAGGAAAAATAATATGCAAGTTTTTAAATTTTTTGTCATATTATTTCCATTGATGCTAATCCATGTTTTGGAAAGTAATTAGTCCAGTCTTGCCAGGTACATAAGTGTCCCTATGCAGGCCCATAGCCAGGAATTTTGAAAGGAGTTCTTTTTTTCGGAGAGGAGGGGGGGGGGGTTAGTAACCTAGTTCTCATTAATTATTCATGAGATATATAATATTTACCGACACTTTGTTGTCACTTACCCCCTACCCTTAATCTTATTGCCAAATGAAAGCTTAGTTCAAATGCTTTCCAATGTATGCTTCATGGCATGTTCAAGTGTCCCACATTCTCAAGTATTATTGTGAAGTACCATACAAATTTCTCCAAATATGGTTAAAAATGTGGCCATGCATAATGGCCAAACAGTCTTACATAATGTAATAAATTTATATATATGTATATACATGTATACATCTGTGCATATATATATACATATATACACATATATATATATACATATGTGTGTGTGTTTGCATATAGTATCCCGAGTTGAATCCCAGCTGGCAACCTTCATTACAGGTGGATCATAGATTGAGGCAGATTACAGTGGACACAGACCTCCTTCAAATTTACTATAAAAGTTCTGTCACAGTGCAAAGGCAACTCAGCATTAAACTGGACCTTTTGAGTAATGAGAATGATGATGTTTTTATTAATTAGAAAGATAAATATGTGAACAAATTATGTGCTGCAATAGATCTACATGTAATATCCATACTATAAAGTACAAATAGGCTATCTATCTATGCATTGTCGGGTTCATGCTTGAACAATTGAAATTAGACTACAAACCCATATATATATATATATATACAATCAGTGTCACCAGGGAATGTTTTAAGTATGTTGTGTGGCCACACCCCTTTTCCATAATGAAAAAAAGGGGAAAAAGTACTTTGCCAGAAAAAAAAGAAGAGCAACAGGCCTAAACTTTTGGCATACAGACACAACTTGACTCTGTGAATAACAAGGGATGTGTTCCATCTGGCCACACCTCTTCCTCTTAGTGCGAAAGCCTAAAATTGTTAAAAATGGTAGTAAAAAAAAAATGTTTGACCTAATAACATGTTCACATCCGTTTGAAAAAATCTACAAAATGTTTTCAAAGCAGACACTTTGTGACTATGTGGGTTGAATAACCACCCGTAGGGCAAATTTTTCACTAGTATTCATAAAATATAAACCTATATGTAGAGTTACAAACATTCTTGTTTCTTTAGTTTCAAGACAATATGTACTACCAAAACCAGCCAGCAACTAACAACAACTAGCCACAGCAACCAGCAACAACAACAAAAATGCAAGTATTGACATTAGCTAACAGAGTTTTGCATGAATAAAGACTACAATAGCACAGCTTACTTATGAGTTGAGAAGTTCAGAAGTTCAGACAGAAGCCTTAAAAGCGTGGGATGCCTTACAAGTGCAAATCTAGCAAACCTTGGGAAAACTACAGCCTCCATGCTGTACAACTGAAATTGGTTGTTGTGGGTGCTTTTTGACTTCCAGGCTCAAGTCAGCAAGAACAGGTACTAGATCCATATATCTTTTTAGTTTTACTAAGCAATTCCTGTTTGTAAGTTGGTTTACTCCAGCAGTACAATATGTACCATTATATGTATTAGAAGTACTAGGCGAACTCCTGGGAGAAATACCACTGGATGTTTGACCACCATCATCAGCAAGGGAGTGAGAAACCTTGAACAAATTTCACTTTGACTATCACTGGGGTCTATGTCTGTGTCATCACCTCTTTAAAAAAAGTACAAGATTTGGGTCAGCAAAACTTAGCATTATCATCACTAGCTACTAAATGCTTAGTACTTACTAACTACTTACCTTGAGATGGGGGAAACTTAGCTGAAGAGTAAAAGGACCTAATGCCCTGTTCACTGATGTCTGCCTTCTTTCGCTCTGAACTAATTCATTTGATTGCAACAAAGATTGTACCAGAAAGTGTCAATGTTTCAAGGCAGCCCATTGTTGGGGCCAGCCCAACTACAGATGAACTGATAGACTCACAGTAGAACTGCTTAGTTAATTGTGCATAAGAACACTGTTGTTGTGCTACGTATGTGAATGTTTCTCAAATATTACTTTATTTGGTCATTTTGTGTGGTCATGAAGTCACATATCATGCTGGTATTTAGGAACAAGACTCTCACTAGAGAGGCAGAACACTTGACTGAGTTGTGATCTTGCTGCTGTGAAATATATTATAGTCCAAGTTGCTACTTTACGTTGGTTTTGGGCTTGTGCTATGGGACAGGCTATAGCTGGTGGTCATTAGCCTAACACCCATAAGTGCAATGCATCATGTTTTTGTTCTAATGATTGTCAGCAATGAGCTCTATAAATTTATTATTTTTCCAATACTTCATTATATTTCAATACTGTCAGCACATCTAAAAGAATCCCTTTAACCACCACCAATATAAGGTACTGTTGACATCTAAAGTTCATCAAAGGTTATCTAGATATGGCTCCATTTCTTTTTGTAGCCTAATTGAAGTGTCGCTCTTTCATAACAAAATAATTATGCTAAATATAATTATTGATGTCAACAGGTCATCAAAGGTCAAATCTTAGGAAGTACATTTCTTAAAATATTTCATATGTCTAGAAACCAAATATGAGGTTTTATGCTCTTACCTTGAACTGTTAACTATTAATTCCATATAAGGGAAAAAAATGCCTAGAAGTTACCAACAGTCAAACCTGGAGGTGAATCTATTTCTTAAAATATTTTTAAAGATGTCTAGAGACTATCAAGTTTCTTGATTTTATCACAAAATTCACAATTTCACTATTTGCAGATACAATTCCGCTCCACTATACTGGTAATCAGATTACTCACATGTAAATGTGGGCCAATCTCAATCGAATATGATGAGATTTCCAAGATAATTTTCATGTGGATGGCCCCTTTGATATTTTATTATACTTGCAAGAAGTTAATTTGTGTTGTTCTGTGTACTATTTTTCCTTTGAAAAATTATATAGTATAGCAAAATGTCATGAAGTTCTGGGAGTCAAAATGGACTTCCTACAGGTAATAGACATCCACTTTTGCATATGTAGCTATAATAACATCCATCTACATCCTTCCATTACAGAGTGATATGTCATCAACTCAGGAAAATTTATTGTGAACTATTATTTAGGCTAAATTACTCATACACATTTCACCCACCCACATCATATTATATGTGTGTGTGTGTGTGTGTATATATATATATACAGTCCTATTTTTTGTCCTGACAGATTGAAGCTGTTCAAGATACTGAACTAGCTATGCAGAAGTGACAGTTGTCTGGAAAGGACTTGACAGCTAAGCCTATCATTTTAGTCCTCTAATCTTCTACATTCACATATTCTACTGTGTCTTGAGAGAGACAAACAACCCTTCACCAGTACCACTGTCAAGGTATCTTGCAGTGAAAATCTTTGTTCGTATATGAACTACACCATCTTTCAGAAGCATCAGAATAAGTTATTACAAATAACTCTGAGCTCCACATTTCCAGCATCAACACTGGCATTTGCTTGAAGGCTAAAAAAAATCTGGATTTTAATAGGGAATTGATTAAACAATTTTTCTTTTCTTTGGCTATGAAGCTAACTAATGTGGCACATGATTATTTTTGTACCCCACTCCTAAATTAACACCATTGCTTTCCTCCAACTCACAGATGGTTTTATCTTAGTAAATGCCAACTTCTCCTTCACAATCATATAAGATATGGCAAACTTCTTGGTCTTTGTTAGAGTAGACCAATCCATGGAAGCTTCAGCAAAGCATTTAGTAATTGTAGCATAGTCTACTACATTAGGTGAGAGAGAAAAAAATTCCTCCAGCAGTCAGCAAAACATGCAGAAGTGTGGGGGTGCAGCAATTTCTTTGTGGAAATGTTTGACTCTAGTAGAAAGAGAGCTATAGAGGTCTCTTTCTACTAGAGTTAAACATTTTTTTGCTATGGTCCAATTTTATCTGGAATCCCTGACTCCTGTTGAAATTTGTTATGTTTTTGGAGTTTGGCAATTTTCCAATCTTTTTTTTTTTTTTAATTTTAATTTCACCCTTCCCTTTTGTCAGGACAAAATGACTGGTTAAATTTGATCTTATACTAGTAATGCTTCATTTTGACTGGTAATTGTCAGGTTACAGGATGTAATTTCAAGCTCTGATATATATATATATATATATATATATATATGTATGTATATATAGGCTGTAACCTCAATGCAATGTGGTATATACTTGGTTGGACATGTTTTGTGTGTGGCAGATCAAGTTCAGTGTTGGAGAGGTATCTATAAGCTGTCTTGTACTACTAGTCACAAGTTCATGTAGAAGTTAGCTGCATATCATGTCAGTACATAATAGGATATTTAAAGTCATCACATTTCCAGAAGTTGACTTTGTGTATGCACTTTGTGTGTATGTGCATGTGTGTTGGGGTGTGCATGTTACTGTTCATGTGTTAGTGTGTTACTGTGTTTTTGTGTTTGTGTGTTACTGGGTGTTTGTGTGTTTCCATGCATGTTTGTGCATGCGTGTGTTCAAGCATGCAGGTTAGGGATTGAATGTTACTCTTACAATAGTCTAGGGTAGCAAAGAGGAAGATATTATAGAATTAGAAAGGGATGAAGCACAGATTTGGCTGGATTGTGGGCATAACATATTATTGAGGGAGGAAATTTAATAAACATGTGCAAATATTGTGGATCTGCCCTAGGGTGGATTAGTTGGTGGATTTTGTTCCTCTGCCCTGTCCCTTGAATAGATAATCACAAACAAGCATACAGTTAGTGTGGAAGATTGCATGCATCACAGAATTGCACTACTTCATGGCAGATGACTAAGATACAACAAACAAACAAAAAAACAACTTCAGCAAGTAGCTATTGGGGAGAGAACAGATAAGTTAACTCCATCAATACCACTATATTTGGCTTCAAAGATATTCTTCTATATACTCACCTTCCTACATACCTGCCATGTGAAAATACACTCAGACGCCACGCAGTGAGAGCAACACTCAGCTGAAGTGATATAGCTATAGACGTTATAATTCAATTTTCCTGGGAAAATCGTAAAATTTTTAGGGAAATTCATTTGAATTCAAGAAGAGCTGTAAGGTAAATCACGTAGTGATCACGGGAAGGGAATCTTTGGGATTTTTTGGCCCATCTGAGGTAAAATTGAATTTTGGACCTGAAAGGTATCAGCAACAAAAGGAAAATGGTAACAGCTCTGGTATACATTCTTTAAATTACACCTTTGCTAACTATACAAAATTTACTTTCTATTTCAAATCAGCTTTCATATGTACCTGAGGATTTCCCCTACTTCAATGAAAAGTAACACTATTCCTTATTAAGTAAACACTATAGTAGTATTCTCACCATCAATTCTCCTCAGAAATCAATAGACTGCTTCCTTGGGATGGGGGGGGGGGGGGGGGGGACCTTAACCCGGAGAGTTCCGGAAGACAAAAAAACCGAAACAAATCGTGTTCTCATACGCAACTTTGGGGTTGGCACCTTTTGTGTGCTTAACCAAAATAGGGTAAAATGCAGATTTGATAACCACAAAAATGATCTCTGGAGAACTAAAGTTCTTATATAAAGTAAATGTTTTCAGCTAATTTTTTTAATCCGGAGTAGTAAACTTCATTTGTCCTACATTATAAAAAGATATATCTGGAGGCTGAGCTTCTAAAAATGGCGGCAAGTCTAAGGGTGGGTGAATCATCTGATAAAATTGTAACAGTTAGTGAAATTATTGCTATCACTTAGCAGGGATCATTTGAGAATAAGGGGGGTTTTTTTGGAAAGGACAACCAGCTCAACAAAAACAGATGCCTACTTTCATACTTCCAGCTCAAAGAAATATAAGTAATTGTGACAGATCCTATCCATCTTCTTGTGGGAGATAATTGGTCACCTAATTCACGCTCTTCCCCCCCCCCCCCCCCCCCCCCCACCCTTCTATTCATACAAAAACTGAATGATGTCTCATGTATGCTTTTCAGATTTTGCTTATTTAATATAGGGTGAAACATTACAGCATGCTGAGTATTTCAGTTTTTCAGGTATTAGAGTCCATGGGGAAGTAACCTACATTGATACTCATTCAATGAAGATGGGTTATGGTCCACCATACTTTCCAGGTGATCAAGCTTCGACAAACTACTCAAGTGAGTACCAATTTTGTGCACCTGGCCTCGAAAATCTTTATCAAAATATATGAATTTGCTGAAAGTACAATTTTTTTGGAATCATATAAGTTTTATTTTATATTAACATTAACCTGTGTATGTATAATAGCCATCTGGGTCTTCAGTAAATCTTGGGATACCACTGGCTCAGTTGTGAGCAATTATATTACACCTTATGCTACCATACAGTTCTCTAATCTCTTTAACAAAATGTGGAGTATTCAATTTGGGGTGAGTGATGTCCTGAATAATTTTTTGTAGAAATATTATTCTACCAATTCTTTGTGGTGATTATCTTTCTGCAGAAGGATGCTATTAATTACGTTCACACTACAGATAATGGTAGAGATGAATTTGCTCTGCACACTGAGCTAGATAGAAAGTATACAGTTTATTTGGTGCCTCTTTCAGCTGTAGACCCCAAGGAAGATGCTAAAGTGATAGTTGGGACTACGAAGGACAATGTATCAAGTGTATACCAGTGGAAGAGGGAAACTGTGCCTGTCCAATATCGGTTTCCTGTTTCACCAAATTTCTAAAGTTGGAAGACTAAGCTAGTGCTTCAGAATTATTTCATTTAATGTCTAATTGGTGAATAATATAATTTCTCTTTATTTATTTTCTTTTCTCTATTCATTGCCTTCTTTCTCCTTTTTTGGATTTTCTAAAATGTTCGGATTTTTTGAAGTTGTTGTTATGGTAATAAATGATACAACACCAACTTTTAGTGATTTGTTATATATTCAATCAGATCTGATTAGTCATATCAATTTGAAGTGGGTCAGATTAACTGAAAATGCTGGAACAAATTGTTGTCGTCGTTATTTTTATACCAATCATAGACATCTTCAACTAATCTCCATCAATAGATTAATTTTTTTTTTTTTAAATAATAATTTTAAAAGAAGTTAGAAACCTAAGCAGTTTGTTTTGTTAGCAACTCTTCAATTATGGGCTTCAAATTATACCTGTTGGTATAAACTCTTGCTCTTGGAGCAGTTCCATAGAATTTTGCTGGTGTATGTGCTTTTCTGTTTTGCTTGTTGAAAATAATTGGGGGAAGGGTGGGGGGGGGGGGGGGGGGAGGGGGAGTAGGGTTATATTGCTTTGGTTAGAACGTAATTTTTTTTTCAAATGTTAATAATTCCTGGGTCTGTCACCCAAGGATACAGAAATTATGTGACTGATTTAGTTAGAAGTACCAAATAAATGATGAACATCTACCAGTGCTCAAGAAATTTACTGTATATTTTTTATTTATTTTACAAGTTGACTAAATTAGAGTAAAATTGATATGATGTGGGTTACCATGACATTTGGAAGTTATCAAAGGTTTTTAAAAATGCCACAATAGTGTTTGTGAGTTCACATGAAATGATCCACTATCACATGCAGCACCAGACTTCTCAAAACCACAGTTTCCACCAGACAACTAACAGGAACACACCAACACTTAGTAAGATTCAGATAATGACATGCATGTGCCTCAGAATAAACTAACAGCACTTTAATGTTGACTAAGATGCTACAGTCTACAAACTGTTATGTGTACAACAGAGTAACAAAATAACACAGGAAAGTTTTATTTTTAATTTCATCTGATAGAGACAAATGAAGATGGTCCTTATCACATCTCAGAGTTTAAAATTGAATTGAAATTTATAAGTAAATTTAAGAGGTCACATGATTTATACTTCAAGGTTTTTTTGGTTGATTTCATTAAAAGTTATTGTTGTTTTTTTTTCAAATCAAATAAACAGATCAAATTCAGATTATGCAAGTTATAACTTCTCACACATGGAAGGGCATTTTCTGAAGTTTTAAGTTAACATAAAACTAACTATAGTATCCTTTTATGTGGTAGACAAAAATGGTTTTAGGTCACACAACTTCCATAAGAGGCAGAGATAGTTTGTGGAAAAGTGATATCAAAGTTGTCATGACATTGGGAATAGACATGAATATCATTCAGTAAGCCTTGTTCAGGAAGCAATAGTTATCCAAGTAGGTTATACGGATACCAAATGATAATGCCAGTATATTTCTTTACAAACATAGTATTATGCTATTAATCCTAAGTTCAGTCATCCATGCATATGTCCAATCCTCTTTCAGCTGCAGCAGATGTAATTGGTATGGTCATTTATAGGCGAGCAACTTGTGCATAAAAGATCAGAATTCCTTGAAAATCTTAGTGATATCCATTATGTACAGGCAAGTGTTCTTAGTTTTAATAGGTAGATTGGTATTGCAATCACAATGACACAATATACACAATCAAAATCACAATTTAAAATAGTTTAGCATACTCAGAACTAACTGGTGTTCTATCTCAAGTTAAAAGAATGATCAAAAATTGTGATTTTACTCTATTACACAGCTGATTAACTGTTTTTAAAACTTAAATCTTTATTTCCTGATAGCATTAAACCACTACTGACCTCTTACCAGGGGTAATCTCAAGATTGGACATGCCTGTAGTGATCTGCAAGTTAATATGAGTGGAGTGGGATAATGTCTTGACCGTAAGAGAAAATGGATCTGATATAGGATCGCAAGCGTATTTATTCTAGACAATCTGGTATGAAAGTTCAGAAATGCTTGGTGATGGGTAAGTTAATAGGGTTGTCATAAGCACATGTCAATTTGACTCATAGGGTGATACTCCAGGTGAAACAAGCTTCAGGCAGTCAAAATGATCAACTAACTGCTTCATTTTGTTATGAGATCCTGTATGCCATAGTTTTCATCAAAGATTTGTTATTGTTCTTTTGATTTCCATGATCAAGTCCAATGATGGTGGAATTTCCTATAGTATAAAATTATAAGAGTTTTCCACGTATTTTGTGATCATAGATCTGTTAAACTAATCTTGTTGCTATCTTGTTGCTATCATGTTGCTTGCCATTACATGCCACACACACATGCATGCACACATGCAGGCACACATGCTGGCAGGCAGGCAGGCAGGCAGGCAGGCAGGCAGGCAGGCAGGCAGGCAGGCAGGCAGGCAGGCAGGCAGGCAGGCAGGCAGGCAGGCCAGCTGGCAGTCTTACTTTCCTAATCAGCTCCTTTTTTTTTTCTTTTTTTTTTTTGGTAATGATAATCATTCGTAATTACACACTCTTCCACAATGAGAAAAAAAAATCTTAACAAGAAAATTATTACCTGAAATAAAATGTGAAAAAAGGATGCATGCATACTACAAAATATATGGTTCATAAGGGAAAATTATATTAATAGGTTCTCATCAACAGCCTCAAACAAAACATTGCACTAGATCTCAAAATCCTAAATGCACACCAAGCCACTAAAGCCAGACTGCTTTTTCCTTTCACCCCTTCCTTTTGTTTCTTTGAATTCCTCCCTCCACACACTCTTCCTCTCCTTCCTCCTTCTATTGCATATATATCTTTTAGCATTCTTCAATTTTTTTTTGTTCAGAGGACGCTGGTGGCCATGGTGTGTGGTCACATGATCCAGGTTCTCATCCTTTAGCATAGAAAAACTCTCCAGTTTAAAATTGGCAATTAAGTTAGTGGACATGAAATGGAGACAGCAACAGCTGAGCTGTCAATGATTGAGCACTTAAGTATTCAGTAATAAGGCTACAGAAGGAATGGTACACAGGTATTAACACAGGTTACAATCTTTTGTACATGTTTACTCTATGCTGAGAGACACACACACAAAAACAAATATTACAAAACACGCCAAATTCACTCATGACACATAATCAAAAAAAAAATGCATGTACTAACCCTTCTCACTTCACCCACACACAAAAACATTTATTCATTTCCATGTTAATAGTTAACAAACCTGCACATATACTAATAACTTCCCAGTTACTATAGTATACTGATTCGACCTTTTACTAGTTCAATCCTTCTTTTTTAATTTTAGTTATTCTAGCTAGTAAAGAGTTTATATTGTGAACTAAGAGATATTTAATTTACAAGTGAAATATTCTTTAAGAAAATATTGGAACAGATACATTTAAAAAATAGTACATAATGACCAAAATGAATCTTCACAATCAATTCCAAGAGATTGAATAGTTTAAACATGTTCAGCCATTTGTCAGCTTGTGTTTCAGTGATGATTGTGGGAGTAGTTTGGCCTCAATAGAATGATCTGGTGACTTGTACACTAACAACTAGTTAGTTTGCAGACTCATGGCAATATGTATATATGCATGTAAAATTGCTACAGTTAATATAATTACACCTCTGAAAATTCACAGAATTACTAGACAACAGTCTGGGCAAGCTCCAACACCATAATAGTAGTATTTTTTTTTAATATTTCCAATTGATCAATTATTTAGGTCACTCATGCAAGTGAAAAATCAAGCAGTTCAATTTTTATCATGAAATCTGCAACTACTCCTGTTGTTTTACCAGATCCCTCATGTCTGAGCTATTCTTTACTCACTATCATGTATGGATGGACTGTTAGTGAATCCCTAACAATAGCTTGGAAACAGTATCTCATTAGGTTAGTGTCTAGTATGTTAATTTTAATGATGCACTCCTTTTTTTCATAAATTGGAAGTCCCTTAATTCTGCATACAAAATTGTGTATTACAGTAATATGTAAATAATGTGTTCTGATTAATTTTGTGTAGATTTAACATACTAGGCATCCCTTTACAGATTTACTTGCAAAGTTGGAATATTTATCTAAATTAATTTTTACCTTTAATTCAGCCAACAATTAATAATCACCCTATCAATTAAAAAAAAATTCCATGTGCACAACATTTCTTGTCTTCTGGCCAATGCAAAGCTATTATCCTTCAGTCAACAATGCAATGCTCAACATTCCTTCTCTCTCCTTTTCTCCACACAATAATTCCCCATTCAACCATACAAAGTGCGGCTCCATTCCAGGTTCTGAATCATAGTGGTTATGCCACCAAAAATGGCACCACCTATCCACAGAGGGATGCTTTTTTCAGGAAATTCTTTACTTAATTTTTGTTATTTGTATTAAACTGAGTGGGCACTACACTATAATTAGCCTGAAATGGACCATTTTGGCCAATTTTGTCTACTATGACATGAATAAGTCTTTTCCAAATTTATAAACCACGTAAGTGGGTGCAGTGATTAATTTCCATTCTTTTAATACACCACTTGATTCTGTAGCTTAAAAATGAAGGAATGTATAGCGGGGACACAGACATGCAGACACGCATACACATACAAACACAAACACACACACTTGCACACACAAACACAAACACATGCACACACACACACACACACACAAACACACACACAAACCTGCTGTACCACTGCCATATTCGGTCACGTGGCTTTCTGTGAGGAGGGAGCAAGAAATAAGATCACGTCCCATCATATCACACCATATGGCATAGTTAAAGAGCACTAGAGTCCTCTCCTTCACATTTGTGAACAGCCAGACTTCTTTTGCTATGGAACCACTTCTGACATCCTCCACACCCGCACTGCATCCTGCTGTTGTTCAATAGGCTTAGCCCTCTCTATTAAGCACTTGTGCCTCTTCAAGCCACCAGGCTGACTAAACCTCCTCCCACACTCTGCACACAGTACTCCTTTACTGGATGGTCTCTGTTCTGTTGCTTCCACTATAGGTCCAGGTCTCCTTCTCAATTAGATAGTGGTGGTGCTATCATTCATACTGGAAGTGTCCAATTGTTTGCCACAATGGTGCACAGTTAGGCCTCCTATGCTCCTGAACCAGCGATCACACACTGAACACTGGACTGCACCTCTCTGCTCACACACAGGCCAATGTCTTTCCACAGCAGACTTATATCTGGACTTATCACACTCCTTCCTGAAAATCCTACCATGTTCATCACACCCCACAACTTGAGGTAGCCTATTTGTTCATTACTGTTGAATTTGCTGGTAGTCACTCAGTCGCAGGCTTTAAGCCACATACCACTGGCCTTTGTGAAGAGTGTCATCATACATTCTGGCCTCAGATATCCCTGCAGCTTTCATGTCTCTTCACCAGATCTCGCCACGTCCTCTTTGGTCCTCCACATGGGCATGCCTGGGGCAATCAGCTCAACAAGGACATTTTAGATATTCTACAACTGGGCATTCTAGCCAAGTGTCCTAGCCACTCCAGTTATCACTTCATGAGCTTCACTGTGATGGTTTCCACATTTCCCCACTGCTCCGGGTTCTTGCTGAGGCGATGCGCTGCTCCCATTGCTGCCTGTTGGTGATGCCTAGCATAGTGCAGATGCAACAATGGTTGAAGGTGTTCATCTGCTTGAGGTTATGTCTGAGTGGTATCCAGTATTCACATGCAGGCACGCATACATGCAGGCATGCACACACATGCATGCACACATGCATGCACCAACACACCCATGCACCCATGCACACACACACACACATGCACGCATGCACACACGCACGTATGCATGCAATCACATACACACCTTCCTTTACTGCAGTCACACAGCTGCTGCTATGCAGGCCAGATTCATTTTCAATATCCACTTCTACTTCTTGGAGCGTCGCATAGCATGGTTCTTGATGCCCTGGGGAATGAAAGACTCCTTACTGTGTGAATTTACTACACAGAAGAGAGTGCCGCTGATGACAGTGGTTTGCAAAGATGAATATATTTTGGGCAGTGGACACACAAGTGCATCTGCCTCTTCAACCGATCACTCTTCCTTCCTCCACTTGTTCTCATCTTTGGCCTTCTTCTTTTGGATCTTGCATTCACTGTTTATGGTCTGTGCAGCATCCCCCACTCCATGCCACCATGCAACACGGTCTTATGCCTTCTGGCACCAGTTGTCCTCAGCATCAAAGAGACGAAAGTTGGCACAAATGATGTCATTCCATCTCTGACATGATCCCCCAAGTGGTCTTGAACAATGAGCAGGAGTGCTTAGGAGCAATCATTTAGGCATGAGGTGATCATCCATTCATGCGAGGTGGCCCAGGAGCGTAGTCAACATCACATTAGGGTGGTTTCAATACATTCCTGCTGCTCCTGTACTCTGATAGATGTATTCCTCCTCTCCTTCCATAGTGAAATCCCCAAGATGATGCAGAGACATCTTTTGTTGAATGCTTGGAGGCGTCGGACGTGGTGGGAAAGAAGCGCTGCACTTTCCAATCTGTACATCCACACCAGGAGGATAACAGCTTTATGTAGACGTAACTTAGTTGAGCTGCGGATCCTTTTTTGATACCACAGGACCCTGCTGAGTGAACTGAAAACCCTTGAGGCTTTTTAATACGGAAGTTCACTTCTGCATCAACACTGCAGTTCTTCTCCATGAGACAACCCAGATATAAAAAAGTATCCATGCCTAGGATTTCACCTTCTCCAGGATGGAATGTAAGAGGAACAGCAGGCTCTGTCTGTCCAGATGGAAGGATGGCTAACACCTTAGTCTTTGCTGTGCTAACAGTCAAGCCCATGGAAGAGAAGGTGGAGTCAAATGATCTTAACAATTCTTCCATATCACCTTTGGAATCGGCAAGAAGCACCATGTCATCGGTATATGCCATGTTGTTGAGAAGGAGCTTGTTGGTAAACTTCTTCCGTCCACCCACTAGCTTTTATTCACTGAGGTGGTAGAGTAGAGGGAGGCCCTTCTGCTGGTGGTTCTGTAATGACTACTTTGTGACAATGTCAAAGAAGATGTTGAAAAGGACAGGTGCCATGACACACCCCTGGCGGACCCCAGTGTGGACACCAAACTCGGGAGAATTTTTCCATACGCTCTCACAGAGGCATCTATATGCCACTATGAAGTGCTCAAATGATCTTGAAAAGCTTGTCTGGGATGCTGTATCCATTGCTGGAGGTTGTACCACAAGATATTTTTATTTAACGAGTCATAGACCTTCCAGAGATCAATAAAGTCAATGTACAAGGGGCGTCAAAACATGCGTGACTTCTCCATCACAATTCTTAAGGTGAAGATCTGGTCTACAAGCCATGTCCCCAATGGAATCCACACTGGTTTTCACTGAGCTGACAATCTACTACTTGCTCTATGCAGATTATAATTGCTTTGCCGATGACTTTACTGGCAGCACTCAGCAGGGAGATCCCACTATAGTTATCACACTGACCCCGAGAGCCCTTGTTCTAAAAAATAGGCACAATAAACAGTTTCTGCCAGTCAGCCAGGACTGATTCCTGCTTATATATTTGGTTAGCCAGCTTCTTCATAGCCTCCACAACTGTGGATTCCCCAAGTTAGAGCAGCTCCACTGAAATACCATCTTCTCTAGGATCCTTGCCTTTCTGAAGAAGATGCAGCAATCTGATGATCTCTGCAACCGCAATGGCTCGGAGAGAGCTTCTGCTTCTGGGGATGATGGTTCACAGGGTATTTACAGAAGAATGTCATTGTCCATGGGGAGAAGTGTTCTGCCATTCTGTCAAGTTTGTGGGACATGCTGGTAAGTCGGTCAACACTGTTGTTCACAAGGAGTGAAGGGGCCACTGGTTTGAAGACATGGTTATGCTGGAGATGCAGTTCTCGAATCAGAGATCTTTCACAGTCATTCTGTTCTGCCACTCTCATGCATTCCTCAACTTCTGATGCCTTAGTGCTCCTACAGTGGTCCCTCGCCTTCCAGCTGCTCTGTTGGTTCTGCTGTGCAAGCTTTCATACTACTGCTGTAGCTTGGGAAGACTGGGATTGTTCGCTTTAGCATTTCTCAGGCACATCCATGCCTCACTCTTCTTCCTCGACAGGTTGGTAGGTTCTTTTGAGACTCAATCCTGTACCAGGACCGAAAGGAGGTCAGGGAGTCTATGTTCCACTTCCATGAGGGCATATTTGAGGGACTGCCATGGCACTTCCACAGTGTTGTCTTCCTGGTTCCTGTCTTGCCCTATGGCAAGAGCCGCCTTCATTGTTATGAAAGAGTGATGCTGTGTGCTGTTCAAGATGGTTGCCTCATTCCTATGTTGCCAGGTGTTTCAGTGCCTTTTCCACTTCATCTTGAAATGAAAGTGAAAGCCACCAGCTTATGGTCAGTGTCTAGCTGTATGCCACAGAAAACTTGCACGTCCAGTAGGTTGGTTCTTAGGCATCTACTAATGATAACATAGTCATACATGTGACCTGGCCTGGTTCTATTTCTATTTGGGAACCAGGTGAGCTGATGGATCTGCTTGTGCTAGAACCATGTGTTCAAAATGAGCAATGGGTGGTACAGAGGTCAAGTAGTTTGATGCCATTGGTATTCTGTTCTCTAGGCCTGAAACGGCTGATGACACTGCCCCACTGCTCAGTGTCTGCTCCAACATGGGCGTTGAAATCCCTGACAATGAGGACTCTATCCTTCTTTGAGGTGTTGGAAACAGTAACCTGAAGCAGTGTGTAGAAAACTTCAGCCTCAGTTGCTACCTCAGAGGTAGTCATCTTGGATTCGATTGGTGCATATGCTGCAATGACGGTGATGTACCCCATGTGCAGCTTTACACATGTCCTCAGGATTCACGGGGATACAGGATGGAATACACTCCCAGCATCCTCCCATGATCGTGTTGTATGACGGCTAAAGACCACTGCAACACCATGCACACATCTCACCGTGTGGCCGATATGTAGTATAATATTGCCTTTGATGGCTGTGGTACCTGCCCCTCCAAATTGATTCATACAGGCCTAGGAAATCAATGTTTCTTTCGTCCATAGTGTTGAGGAGAGTAGTGAGCCTCTCGCTCTGTGTGCCAGGGGTTCCAAGGGAGCAGAAATTCAAGAAAGCAATGGTGGTATTGCCTTTGGCACTGAATGCTGCTTTGTGTTGTTTGGGTTGTTTGTAATCCTGAGAAGGACCGGTTAGAAAAATGAATTGGATCCAGTTTCATTGGCTTTCATTTTCGAAATCTTGGTCGAAGGGTTAGATATCAGTCGCCAGCTGATACACCCAAAGAATGTGCATTAGCATTACCCAGGATACACCACAAGGAGGTTGCAGAGCATTGTATCCCAAAGACACGCATGCACACATGTGCGCACACACGCACGCCCACACACACATATTAAGAGCTATTTATAAGTAGATACCAGTATTAATCATGTGTATTGTTATGTAGATTAGAATACATAACTATTCTGAGCACATCTCCAAGCTGAGGAGAGATAAAAAGGATCCGACCAGCGAGTTCAAAGGTGAGCCTTGATTAATATTAATTAATGTAGTCAGTATCCTCAGTATCGTAAGTTATAACACTGTTTTGTGTTGTTTTTTTTATACCTTATTTGATTAGTCCTCCTTGAAGCTTCCATCAAACATGGTGGCCTATATTTCACATCTCTGAAACACAACAATCTTATGAGCAGGAACAAGCTGTCCCTCCACATGGAAGTGCACATAAGCTAGAAACTGCTGCAAATCATAGGATCAAGTAATAACAATATATTGATCACATAAAAGATGTGCACATCATAAGTTAATGTTCAATGCTCTATAGAGATAGGGAAACTTATCTAGAACACTCAACATAAATATTATGAAAGAAAAAGATTGATAAATGGTTTTAAAAATGTTACTAACTTAATTTAATTTAATCTGCTTGTCAGAAATGCAAATTTTGAAAAAAGCTATTTGGTTTATGACATTATTTGTACTATATTAAATATACACTCACAATAGAAGAAAATATATATAATTTATTTTTCTACTATTTTTCCTTTCTCTCCATCATGCCCTCCTTTCTTTCCTATTTCTTCCTCTCTTTCCTTCTCCCCTCCCATCACTCTCTATCACTCCTGACCTGGTTAAAAAGTTTCCTGTTAACCTCACTGTTCCAAACATGCCAGATTTTTATAGATGGACTCACTCCCTCATCTTTCTCCTTGTCAAGGACAGTGACTGGCTTAAAGAAATTGAGAAACTGTGTAATGGAATTTGCCCCGGTCTGGCAACATAAAAAATTAATTACTGAGCACAATTCCACCCAATGTCTGGGTCTTCCTTCACCCAAGCCAAACTCAGTTTTGTACTCACACTGGCTTCCCTCAAACAACACAAGATTTACTATAATAAAATAACTTTTCAAACAAAACAGATATAAGTATACAGATAACAATACTATAGCTAATAAATATATAAAGTCACTGAAATAACTCAATTATTCAACTAATAAAATACACCATAATCACCAAACTGTTTTAATATAACAATGTTCTGTTCTTTTATAATTTATGAGCAATCTCCCTATTATGTCACTATGTTTCTTGTTAATTATCTGTAGGTCATTTTTCGGTTTACAATATTCCCAAACTTGGTGTCTCTGTATCTTGATCTTTCTCTGACTGGTTTCTTCTAATGAGATGCTACTCTCCTTGAAGGCTCCTATGCCACTGTTAAAAAAGAAAAGACAATGTAAGAGATCTTCCTCAGTGAAGTAGGTGGGGTCCAGTGAGATGGAGGTGATGATGCAGTGGTCTACTGTGTGTGTGTGGACCTGAGTAAAGAAATAAAGAATAGTGAAAGATATTATTGCAGTTTCAACAGGTTGATCCAATATTGCTAAGTTATTTTATTGAAGGAAAAGTTTTCACACTTGTTTTATTTTTGTAAATTAATAAGGAAGAAAGCAAGGCATAAAGGAAAAAATGAAATGAGTCTGTTAGTTAAGGAAAGGATGGAGAGAAATGGAAGGAAGGAAAATGAAAAGGGAGTGAGGGAGGAGAGAAGGAGGAGAGATTAGAAAGGGAAGGAAAGAATAAGGGAAAGAAGCAAGGGAGGCAAGAAAGGAAAAAGGAACAAAGGAACATGGTGAAAGGAGGAGGAGGAAATTTGGCATGTGGTTTCCAATCAAGTGGATGAGCATTATTAACCACATGCGGGTGTGATATTGGGAGTTGTTTGTTCATAGTCACACACATAAGAAGTTGTATTGTCTGCCAAAAGCTAATTAAAGGACCACCAGGCCAAAATTTTAGTGGTTTTTATAATGTTTCATGGTGACATTGGCCGGGCAACTGGGTATATGCTGCTAGTAAATTATATTTTCTAAAAGGATAAGAGTGAAGGAGCTACAACATATTGTACACTGATGTATCTCTCCCCCCCCCCCCCCCCCCCCCCCAATTTCCTTCTGAAACTCTTTCCTAAATGAAAATTAGCATCCATACATTTCCACTGCTAGGTTTAAGGTCAAATTACTGTCTCCTACTGCCAGGATTATTGTTGAAAAAGAAAAAGCATGTAAGAAGGTTTGTGGTGTATTATAATTGTCTATATTGTCAGTGGAGTAAGTGTGGTACACCTTCTTAGTGTTGCACTGGAGGAGCTTTTAACTACCTCAGTACTGAATACATTCCATCACCGGCATGCAGATTGAAGAGATGGTGGCAGGTACGAAAAATCTGATTTTAGTTTCTTTAATTTAAGTGCATATTAATATAGGACCATTCAGTATAGTAATACACCCATTTCATTGAGTGATACTTTCTTCTTTGCTGGACCTGTGGAATGCTTGTGCATGGCTGAAGTTGTTGATTTACCTATTACAGAAATAGCTGCTACATGATCTTCACTGAAGTATTCTGGCTTCGTATACTGATGCATCCATCTGGATCACAAATATATTTTCTCAATTGTGGTTTACAGTACTGGTTGACTAGTAAGTGAATTCTTCATTGAGTTCAATGGGAGTTCACAAATTTACTGCATTCCCTTGGTGTTATCTCATAAATTATGTCAGGGGGTTGTCTACTTCTTCGACCTTGCAGTCATCAATGTCATTATCCAGGTAAACATTATCATATACCTGAAATTATATACGGTTACATAAATGGAGTCATGCCAACTGTAACCATTCAAACACTGTGGTGAGATGTTGACAATGTTTAACCCGTGTTTGGCTGTGTATTATATAGAAGATGCCCCCCCCCCTCCATGACACATGATTCATGAGTCCTTGTTATAGCCATGTCCCCAGATCCTTCCTAGCTTATAGATTTGGTACAAGGTAGAACTAGGCCAGCAAGCCCATTCCCATATCACAGGTTCGAAATATTAAAAATATTGCCACATGCCCTGTGCGCTATTTCGAATATTACCTCTTGCCCTCAATTCCAGGGGTTTTTTGGTGGCTCTGTGATCCTATATCCTTGTTCTTTGGTCCCATATTATTATCCTTTGGTTCTGTAACCTTATTCTTTCTTAGACTCCTAGCACTGTTTAAAGGTAAACACCTGTAATTCCTTGCTATCCACTAGTCCTTCACTGCTGTTGTTGTTCCTTTCTAGTAGTTGCTCTGGTATCTGACTTGGCTCTAGCAAGTAGCTAAGTACTCAGCGATGGAAGAGAGAGGTTGGAGGACAGGCCCACAGGTGGTATGTTGGCTAGTGACGTATATAAAATCAACTATTTCATTAAAGAATATGTCTATACTATAAAGATGGGATAGTCTGTCTTTTGTCAGTCTCTTTGTTTGTTGGTAAGTGTGTCTGCCCTGGTCCATGATTCAAGCTTCAGGTAGAGTTAAACAGACAAACCCATCCCATATATCTTATATATATATAACCCATATATATTTAGAATCAATATAATCTGAGGAATGTTTTAAGTACATTTATATGACCACACCCTCTTCCACTTTCATGTCAAGCCCAAAAGAGGACAAAAATGGTACTTTGGCCAAACAAACCCTTGGAGCGACAGAATTGATATATGGTTTGTATACTCAACTTTGTCTATAATCCATATATATATTAGAATCAATACAATCTAAGGAATGTTTTAAGTACATTTATATGGCCACACCCACTTCTGTTTTCATGCCAGGCCCAAAAGAGGACAAAAATGGTACTTTGGCCAAACAAATCCTGGATTGACAGATTTGATATATGGTTTGTATACTCAACTTTGACTATAATGTTTGATGTTGAAATTGGCCGGGCAACGCCGGGTATATGCTGCTAGTATATATATATATATGAAATCAGTGTTACCAGGGGAATGGTTATGTATGTCTATATGGCCACACCCCTTCCTATGTTCAAAATTTGCAACAAAAAAAAAAAAAAAAAAAATTCATTCTTTGGTCAGAAAAGAGCATCGAGCTACACACCTAAAACTTGGCATGCATACACACACTTGACTCTAGGAATAACATGGGGTGTGTCTTACCAGACCACACCTTTTCCCCTTTGTTGGTAAGGCTAAAAGTGCCAAAAATAATTCTACTGAAACACACCTGTGCCTAGTTAGTTGTATCCATGAACCCATATATTGGAATATTGTGTCCCCAGGTGAATGTTTTAAGTACCTCTATATGGCCACACCTGTTCCTGCATCCATCTCAGGCCAAAAGGAGCCAAAAATGGTACATTGGCCAGACAAACCCTTGGAGCTACAACCTAAAACATGGTATGCATGCATAATTTCACTTTATATTGGCTGTATTCCATGAAGCCATACATCATCCTCTTGATGTGTAATGCTAAAAATGCCAAAAATAGGACTTTACAAAACACATGGACCTAGGCAGTTTGATCTACAAAACTAAATATATTTGGAATTAGTGACACTTGTGGATTGTTAAGTATGGCTACACCCCTTCCTGTCTAGGCACCAAAAAGAGACAACTAT